>CM059208.1:1682479-1697479 GCA_030347435.1 Clarias fuscus
CACCAACATTAACCATTAAAACACCAACATTCACCATCGAAACACCAGCATTCACCATGAGACACCAACATTCACCACCAAAACACCTACATTCACCACCAAACACCAGCATTCATCATCATACACCAACATTCATCATCATACACCAACATTCACCATCAAAACACCAACATTCACCATCAAAACACCAACATTCACCATCAAACATCAACATTCTCCATCAAAACACCAACATTTACCATGAAACACCAACATTTATCATCAAAACACCAACATTCACCATCAAACACCAACATTCACCATCAAACACCAACATTCACCATCAAACATCAACATTCTCCATCAAACCAACAACATTCTCCATCAAACCACCAACATTCACCGCCAAAACGGCAACATTCTCCATCAAAACACCAACATTCACCGCCAAAACACCAACATTCACCGCCAAAACGGCAACATTCACCGCCAAAACGGCAACATTCACCGCCAAAACGCCAGCATTCACCCTCCAAACGCCAGCATTCACCGCCCAAACGCCAGCATTCACCGCCCAAACGCCAGCATTCACCGCCCAAACTCCAGCATTTACCATCAAACACCAACATTCACCACCAAAACACCAACATTCACCACCAAAACACCAGCATTTACCATGAAACACCAGCATTCACCGCCAAAACACCAGCATTCAGCACCAAAACTCCAACATTTACCATCAAACAACAGCATTTACCATCAAACACCAACATTCACCGCCAAAACACCAACATTCACCGCCAAAACACCAGCATTCACCATCAAACACCAACATTCTTCATTAACCTGTCATCAAACACTAATATTAAATATCAAATACTAACATTCACTATGCTGGTGTGTGCTGGTTAATGGCATGTTAATGGAGAATGTGGTGTTTTACTGGTGAATTGTGCTGGTGAAATCACCGTTAAAACACAACACTCCTCATTAACACACCATGATTCACCATCAAAACTAACTTTAATAAACTTGGTCGGACTCACTTGAGTTTAAATTCAGCTTCACACTCTAACAAACACCAACTGTGCGTGTGGGGTAAACAGGATGTGTGGTTTGGGACACATGGCAGTGCGGTGTTTGTGATGGTGTTCATGTGATGACGTTTTTTAAACACATTGTGTAGTGGGCTAAATTAGCGTGAGTGCTAATCTGCAGCGCGGCACGTAACCTTTACCATCAACACGGCTGGTGATGTTTCATAAAAATGGGTCACTAAATGATGATGGTGCAGTGTGGTTTTGGCATCATGGTTAGAGCGCGTGCGTGTGTGTGTGTGTGTATATATATATATGAGTGTGTGAACACTGCAAAAATGGAAGCTACTTTACCCAACATGACCTGTGACACTGAAAACACTTGAACCTTACACACACACACCTGGGCACGAGCAGCTTAGAGAAATGATTTACTGCTAATTGATAATAAGTGCTTCAAGTTGAGTCAGAGTGTGTGTGTGTGTGTGTGTGTGTGTGTGTGTGTGTGAATAAACTGTGTGGTTCTGATTAAAGAACTTGTCACCACTGATTGGTTTCATTATTATTACTGTGTGTGTGTGTGTGTGTGTGTGTGTGTGTGTGTGTGTGCGTGCGCATCTGAACTTCACCTTTATCTGAGAAATCGTTTATTTCATTCACTCTTTACATCAGAGACTTTGTTCTGCCTTTCTTATGCTCTGTTCTCAGACAGCCATGTGAAGTAACCATAGTCAGATTAACCATTCACTTCCTCTGAGTGTGTGTGCAAGAGTGTGTGTGAGTCATTCTAATACTGCGTTGGCTCGTCCGTGCGTGATACTGAGAGCGCTCTGCACTTCTGTGGTCAATGAAACTGATGATTAAATTCCTCTTCATTCATAGACAGCACGCCTTACATTCTGTTACGCCAACATCTGCATAACGTGTGTTGTTGTGCAACATCTGCAGCCAGGCTGGGGCTCGCCAGCAGAAGTGACATTGTCAAGTTTATGAATGTTGCATTTTTAAACCTTTAAAAAGTTTAAAGAGTAATACAATGTAGCCCGTTTCTTATAATGTTAATTTTCGTAATTAAAAAAACAACCATTTGTAAATAATTTAACTGTAGGATTATAAAACTTTACCGCCTCAGAACTGAACAGTGAGTGCGCGGTTTGCGGAATGTAAAAGTACTTTTTAAAACATCGATTTTTAGAGTGATTCCGGCGATGCCTGACTTAGCACACAAAAGACTCATGGGGGTTCACCCAACACCAGCATTCAGCACTGTTTAGACACACGCATTCGCACATCTCTACTTGTCGAGGTGATACACTTTGGAAGTTGTTTTTTGATTTTGTGTCGGCGCAGCGGGCGCTTCCTCCTCAGACGGTTTCACTTCTGACTTTGCTGCGGATTGAATAACCTCCGTCGTCTCGGTGTTCTCTAACTCACTTCTGTTTCTGTGTCTCTCCTGCACGCAGTGTTTCTCAGCTGTGCTGGTTACTGCAATGAATGGCAACACTATCGAGGAGACCCCGAGCAGCGTAGCACCCCCTTGTGGCTGGAGGGAGTTTTGCGAGTTCCACGCGAGTGCCACAGCGCGAGAATTAGCGCAGCAGTATCGCTGTTTCGCCAGGACGCGGCCGCCACACGATGTCGTTTCCCCGGAGAAATTCAGCAGGCACTTCAGCGCCAGCTTCCAGCACCACTTCCGGCGAGAGGTGGCCAAAGAAGAAGCCCCGCCCCCTCCCGTGACCGGTCATGCGTGCGCCATTTCAGGAGTGCTCGATTACCGGGAAGCAGGTCGGTCGGTGGGCGGAGCCTCATTCGTCATTCTGCCCCCGAAACTGGAGCGGGAGCAGCCGCTGCAAAACTTCACTACACACAGACCGGTCGTTCACGCCCAAGGGGTGGAGCTCGCCGAGAATTACGCCCCTCCACATTCTTTGTCAAACCCCTCTCGTGTCACTCAGCTTACCAGAAGCGTGTGTCAGTTTTTCAAGAGGCGTTCATCGCGCGACGATTCCGTCCATGACAACTCGTCCGGGGATGAGTCGGAAAGGAGAGGCGGGTCCCCGGGGGCGGGGGAACCCTCCTCGGCTACGTCAGCGTCTGGTCCCTTCCAGCTGCTGAAACATCTGAAGCGCCTGAGGTCGCGCAGCGCAAGGTGGCGGCAGGAAACGGGAAACATATGTAAAGAAGGACAATTTAAGTACCTGGAGGTAAACGACACGATTTCGGATACCGCCCCACGCTGGACGCGCTGTCGTCTGCTGGTTCGGAGGACAAACGACCGCTTCGAACTCGAGCTCTACAATCTTCCCAAGGTAAGAGTCACGGGCGTCGGCTTTACTCTGTAACCTAAGTGTGTATGGAGCGAATGTGTGCTCCTTTCTCGCCATGGTCACATTCAAACTTACTGACGTCGGATAGCATGAATGTTTTTGCTAGCTAGTGAATGAGAGGTAACCCAAAAGAAGGTTAAAGCAATACAGGCAGCGAGGAGTCTCGGATCGGGGTCTAACAGGCGTGTTTATTAGCCCATTAGGCCACGCCCATTAGTTTTAGAATGGACTGTCACAGCTTATCCTGAGAGGTGAACAGGTTATTCTGTATCAAGTCTGTACTGACAGTTTCCTATTTATGTTTATTCCTTTGTTTATTTTGATTTAAGCCGGTTCGTCACAGTGAGAAAGAATCATTGAATGACAAAATGAATACACTGTGTCTGGACTACGGCTTTCTCTCTCTCACCCACATACACACACACAGACATACTCTTGTTCTCGCTACTTAACGAGGACCGAGGCAACAGACCAGCAAAGCGAGGACCCGTAGATCTGTTTCACATCCGAACACAGAAATCGACCGGTCCTCAGTTTGTAGCAAATACAAGGAAGTGTATATACACACACACACACACACACACACACACACACACACACACACACACCCCTACACCTACTCTGCTAGGGGTGTGACCGCTAGTCATTTTACCAGCCAATCAGGTACAGGGGGTCAAGGCTGGATCTGTGCTCTGATTGGACGACACACGGTGAGGAATTTTGGCGGACTTACTGCCTTTTGACTCATACCATACAAGGTAAAAGAACCACAGAGTTTACACACAAACACACACACACACACACTCACACACACTCGTTGAGAACGGCCATTCATACACACACACACGCATCGTTAAAGCACTTAACGAGCCACTGCACCTCGCCTGCGCCTTTAAACAGTGTGTTATTTATCTACACACACATCCTGGAAACTGTTTAAAGACTAAAAAGTGAAAGTGTGTATGTGTGTGTGTGTGTGTGTGTGAATACGAGTGGAGGGCAGGAATTCACCCAAATACTGACATCCACAAAATCCTAATAATAACAACAGGGTATGGAACTTTTTTCTTTGATAAACAAAGCATAAAGTTTTTTCACCGAAGTCAGGATTTATTTTTATACCACCGAGTGTTTAGAGTCAGATTTAACGCGACCCGTTTGCTCAAACCCCTCTGCGGCGTGTGTCAGATTAATTTAGACAGAGGTTTATCTTTGGTCGCACCTCTTCCAGCTTTTCGCTGCTGTGTCCGAGTTCCTGTCGGTCTGAGATCAGTTTCAGGTTCCACACGCTCTCATGTTCAGCATCAGGAGTGTGTGTGTGTGTGTGTGTGTGTGTGTGTGTGTGGCGGGAGAAGTGCTCTGATCTCGGGTCAGCCCGGAATCAAGGATGTCGCTCGCCTGTTTATTTCGGGAAAGGAAGAAAAAGGAAGCTGCTGTGGGTCTGAAGATTAGCGATTGTGTTCCAGGGAAGTGCCAGCTCAGCGCGCGGAGAGCTCACAACGCCGTCATTATCTCAACATCTGCCGGCGTGCTGGGGGTCGCGCCGGTTTAAACCGCGACAGAGCGTCACACCTGCTTTATTGTGGTTCAGCCTGAAATGAGAGAAAACATAAAAGCGCAAATTCTTGCTGATTAATTCGTGTTTATAGCATAATATATACAGTATTGAGACCAAAAGTTTGGACACCCCTTCTCATTCAGCGAGTTGTCTTTATTGTGTTCTTTCTTGTGTTCTTTCGCCCAAACGCGTCTCTTCTGCTTGTTGCCTGTCCTTAGCAGTGGTTTCCTAGCAGATATTCTAGCATGAAGGCCTGATTCACACAGTCTCCTCTTAACAGTTGTTCTAGAGATGTGTCTGCTGCTAGAACTCTGTGTGGCATTGACCTGCTCTCTGATCTGAGCTCCTGTTAACCTGCGATTTCTGAGGCCGGTGACTCGGATGAACTTATCCTCCGCAGCAGAGGCGACTCTCGGTCTTCCTTTCCTGAGCCGGTCCGCATGTCAGCCAGTTTCTTTGTAGCGCTTGATGCTTTTTGTGACTGCACTTGGGGACACTTTCAAAGTTTTCCCGATTTTTCCGACTGACTGACCTTCATTTCTTAAAGTAATGATGGCCGCTCCTTTTTCTTTACTTAGCTGCTTTTTTCTTGCCATAATGCAAATTCAACCTCTTTGAATGAGAAGGTGTGTCCAAACTTTTGGTCTGTACTATATATATATATATATATATAGTACTTAATATATATATATATATATATATATATATATATATATATATATATATATAAAATATATATATATGTATATATATATTAAGTATTTGTAAACAGTTTAAACGTATTTCCTGGTTGTTATACACTAGGGCCGGGACTCACCCTTGGAACCAAGCGATACAACGTCATTACGATACGTAGATGCTGATTTGATTTGTATCGCGATATCGTAAATATCACCATTTTATAAATATATTAAATCTGAAAATCTATTTGATTCCAGTGTTTGTTACATTTCTAAACAAACTTAAAAAAATTTCTCTCATACCACACAGGACGCTGTGTGTGAATATTTAAAAATGCGCCACCTGTAGGATTACAGACAGAACTGCAACATCTCAAATGCAAACGTATATAACTTTAAAAATTGTTTAGAAACACATCGATTTAGCAACGTTAGCGTCGCATGGATTACGACACAATTTTTTTTTTTATATGTAACTAAATCAATTGATACATTTTTTTAACCCTTTCCTCCACTATTCCATTCCATTTTTTAACCATCACCACTATTCACCATCACACACACACACACACACACACACACACACTCTCTGCACGCACGGCTTCATGCCTTCGGGTGTTTACTTAGGAAATACATTTCTGCCTTGTCCTGTGTTTTTCTGCGTTTTCTTGCGTTTCTCTGAAATGAGAGGCTACATGACTATAAGTGTGTGTGTGTGTGTGTGCGCGTGCGGTTCCTCTGCTCGCTTCCCCCAAAGCACCATGAAATCAACCCAAATGCTCATAAACTCCAAAACCGCCGTGACTGCTCCAGATAAAAACAAGACTAAAGAATTTCGCCGTCTCAGCACATTTCATCTGTTCAGCTTAAAGCCTGTTATTGTTATCCATTACATCAGGCCTCGCGACGCCGTCCAATCGCTTGTGTTTACAATCAGATAAAGCGCTATAGCTCGTTACTTCACTCGTTCTTGTTCGCACTGGAAAAAGGCAACATACTAACGTTAAAAAACAAACTGAACGCTCCAGAGAGCTAGCTTCAGTGCTATCGGGTTATTAATAATTATAATAATAATAATAATAATAAAAAATAAAAAAGAAGTGTAAAAGTGATTTTACTCTCAGGACTCGGGCTTGTGGAGAAAAACCATGAGGAACGAGGCACGGGAAATGTCCGCCGCGGAGTTGCAGTAAATGATGCAACAGTTTGTGGGTCGCGTGGCTGAGACCACGAACTCAGACACCGAGGCAGAAACAGGGGAAGTGATCACCAGAGGAGAAGTAGAAGTTGGGTCCAGATATGGAAAGTGGGAACCGAGGAGCAGGTGCAAGAGAATGAGAGTGAATAAGAACAGGAAACGGTGACTATATGTATCGCGAGATATAGGAAGTGCAGAGCTGTGGTCAGAAGGTTGCACAGGCGCATCATGAGCACGGACGCCAGGGCAACAGCGATTTTTTTTTAACAGGACTTCTTACTGGAGGAGAACGATTGATTGCACAACATGTTTAACAGAGGAAAAAATTGAGAGTTTGGAATTTTTGGCTCAATATGATACCAGCAGAATCTACACCTAAGAACTGGTAGAACTTTTCTTAGCAAGTTTCATCTAACGCAAACACTTTCGGAAGCTCCTGCAGAACCCTGGTTAGATATTTGACTTTAAATACGATCCACACATTAACACTAGGTGTAGGGTTGGTCTCCAGAAGCCTGTTTTATCTGTTCCACACCGAGCTGTGATTAAAGGTCACTGCCCTGGTGGAACTCACAATTCTGTCCTGGTTCCAACCATCCAGCTTCCGATTTGAGGTTCTGCTGAAGAATTCTGAGGTTCTTCTGCTTCTTCATGATTCTATTCCAGTTTGTGCAGTGCACCAGCGTGATGCTACCACCACCATGCTAACTTTAACGGCCTTTACAGTGTTTTTGGGCGTGAATGCTTCACCTCTTAAACATCCAATCACATCTCTGAAAACTTTCCCTCAGAAGGCTTTTTCTTTGACCAGCTCTAGACTTTAGTGGAGCTTGAAGGTGTGGATTTTGGAGCAGGGGCTTCTTTCTTCTTTCTTTCTTGTACCAACTGGCTTGGAGACAGTGACACACTGGTCTTGACCAGAACAGCTTCCAGTTCTGTCCAGAGCTTCCACCTGTGTCCTGGTGCTTCCTGGGATCCAGCTGAGATCATCTTCCAGACCCTGACGAAAGTGGTTCCACCTTCCAGTTACTCGTCCTTACAGTGTGTCCCATAGGTTGAGCTGATGTTGGAATCTGCAGTCGTTTAGAAATGGTTCCGAGAGACAATCCTGAGTTTGAGTAAATCTACCACAGATCCACACTGAACTTCTTCGAGATTCACGTTGTACTCATGTATTGTTCAATCCAGCGACTGTGGGCAAGCACACACACACACACACACACACACACACACACACACACGTGTTTATCCAAATTATAGAGTAAATATAATGCATAAACACACCGCGCTTCGTGTTTTCTACGTTAAGCCGGTGAGAAGGGACGTGTAGTTAGGACACTCGCGTCAGCGTTTATTTCTGAACCCAAAGCTCGCGAGTGAGAACGAGTGGAAAATAACCTGGCTGGCGTCTCAGTTTTACGCGTGTGTTTCAGGAACAGTTCGAGAACTTCATGAATAAATCAGGCTGGATAGAAAGCGAGAGTGAAACCTGACACACACACACACACACACACACACAGATTTATTCTGAAGGGGTGAAACGCTCGCTTCATACTGAAATTCAGCGTTCGGTCACAAGGTGAGAGAGGTGCTGCTTGTGTAACCAAATAACACTCTGGTGTATTTAGCGTGCCGTGATGTTGATCTCACACGGACAGGGTCCAGGAGCGGGTCGGTTCCAACACCGCCCCTTAGTTCCAGCTGGGGAGGGGGTGGGGGTGGGATCAGGAGGACGTGCTGGACGCCTGTGAGACGGCGAGGATACGCTGAACCGTGGTGCTGTGGTGTGAGAGTGAGGATATGTGTTTTAATCCAGAGCAGTGCTCGCTCGCTCACTCGTATGTTTTCCATCTGACGATTTCAGCCAGCGGAATGGAAAATACTTCACAAACTCGACAAAACCGCATCCTTACATCTGCTGTGTGTCAACGTTCTTGCGCGCACACACACACACACATATACACACACATGCACAGTCATTTCTGAATTTCTTATGTCCCACATCTGAGAGTCAAAACGATTTCAGTGCAGCTGCGCTCTCTAAATAATACTAACAAAAACAACAACAACAACTGTTTATTTTTGTGTAGTAGTTGGAGACTTTTCCTGTTACCAAATTGTTTTCCTTTTACTCCTTCTCTCATTGGTCCTGACCTCCTAGCATCTCATCAGCTTGGATTCTGAACGTCTGTAATCCTGGGGAGGTTTGTTCTAAAGTTCTGGAACCTCACCAGGAGAAATTCTGATTCTTCTTCCTGTTCTTCTATATATCTGAAAAACAAACAAACAAAAACCTTTGGTCTTTAATAAGGATGCAGGGATCAGGCTACTAAGGAGGTGTGATCTGATGTTCTACAATCCATGTACTGATGTCCTGATGTTCTAGATTCTCATTATCGTTGGTTGTGATGTGCTGCTTGGATTGTGTTCTTCAGTAGCCTTCCAGAGGTGTGTTAATTTGAGTTTGATTTTTCTAGGTTCTGGAGGCTGGTGTTCTGATCTTCTTCTGTAATGTTTTGGGAAAGTGTTCTAGCATTTTATGATAGGTTCTGCTGTTCGCAAATTTCACCAGCTTGGTTCTGATCTTCCAGAATCTCACCAGGTTGGGTTCTGAACTTCAATAATGCCATCAACGTGGGTTCTAATCTACTACAATCTCTCCAGCTTGGGTTCTTGTCTCCTAGAATCTCACCAGGTTGGGTTCTGAGCTACCAGAATCTCACATATTTGGGTTCTGATCTTCTAAAATCTCACAAACATGGGTTCTAATCGCTAAACCTTCGGTTCTGACCTTCTGGAATCTCTTCATGGCTTGGATTCTGATCTTTTAGAATCTCTCGATGGCTTGGGTTTTTCATGTTTAGCAACTTGTGTGGTTTTCTGAACCTTTGTAATTGGTTCTGATTGGGTAAATCTCCTCAAAATGGGACTCTGATGTTCTGAATCTCCCCAGAATGTGTCAGTATATTTCCTAAGTTTTAGAATCTTATTGTTGTGGGTTCAGTATGATTTACTTGAGGAAAAGTTAACTAAACTTGGGTCTTTAGTGGATTTACTGTTTGTAGAACTAGTGCTCTGTGTGTGTGTGTGTGTGTGTGTGTGTGTGTGTGTGTGTGTGTGTGTGTATGTGTGTGTGTGTTTGTTGGCACCGAGCCGCTCTAAATGACTGTAAAACTCAGTCTCCGAACACTCGGACTGACTCACGTTGCGGAGATGACGCATGTGCGTCCGTGCCTGTGTGTGTGTGTGTTTGTGTTTGTGTGTGTGTGTGTGTGTGAGACGGAGAGAGAGAGAGAGACAGGTTTCAGACGGAGAAGGAACGAGCGCTGTTATTTTTCCTAGCAGTAATTTCAGCAGAAAGATCGGCGATAGGATCGGCACTGATTCATATCGACACCACAGTTTCAGTTTCACACACATCACACACATGGCCCCGTTTCCACACATACACACACAGACAGTATTCAGTGTAAAACCGAAAAATTATGCACTAATACATGTACGCGCACACAAACACTCGTACACGTGCCCTTGCAGTGTGCAGGTTGTCGGCTTTCTCAGAATTACTGATCTGTGAACATCTGATCAGTGCTGAAATGACTCGGATCGTGTGTGTGTGTGTGTGTGTGTGTGTGTCACTGAAACAACGCCACAGTTAGCAGAATGTGAGCATTATGTTGCCTGACAAAGCTAAATGCTTTCTTGAATTCAGGTGTTCTCGCCTTGGGTTTGTGTGCGTGTGTGTGTGTGTGTGTGTGTGTGTGAGAATTTTTATAGGTGAGGCTTACACAGGAACACTGAACAGAGGTGTGAATAATTCTCCTTCACATGATATGATATACATCTGTCTACGTAGTATAGAATAAACCAAAAAATTATTAAGCAATGATTTGATCATTTGACCTTTGATTCGGTACCGATCTGATTCATTATTACTGCGTTTTATACACACAGTCAGTCAAAATTTGTGCACACTTCAGGAAAAGAAAAACTTATTTAACATTAAAAAATATGTTAATACTAAAGTTATTGCTATACATTATATACTGTATATATGAAAATATTATGAAAATATGGTAATATTACTCATATAATAATATAATAACTACTTATAATATTTGATTAATATATTACATACATATTTTTCTTTTCCTGAAGTGTGGCAGACTCTGTGTATCTTTAAAAAATATCACGTGCTGTCCCTTTAATTTTAATCCTATCAATGCACTCCAATTTTTAAAAAAGATGAATTAAATATTTTTCTTTCATCTTATTTTGTTGTTTGTGTACCTGTTTACACTGAACACTGAACACTTAAAGGATATATATATATATATATATATATATATACTATTTTATTTTAATAATCTGATCACTTCTTATGGTGAAAAGCCTATTTACAGCAAAAACAACTTGGCTAATGTTAGAGAAAAAGAAATCCTGAGGTAAAGCTAGCATGAGTGAGTATTCAAAGTGAGCTAGTTTGCTAACTGAGGAGAAAAAATCTGAACTTTATTTTAAAGAATTGAGAAACATGAAATATTAGCTAACCATCTTATAAACAGCTAGCTTGATTACTAACATAATAGCTTTTTTTTCTAACATTAGCATTGGTGAGCATCTAAAGCGAGCTAAATATAGGAGAGCATCTGAAATTCTGAAAACTTATAATTTTATTTTAAAGCACTAAGTGTTGAGAAACATGAAATATTAGCTAGCTGAGCATATTAAAGAAAATTTAAGCTAACTTTAGGGATTACCAAACACAACGATGCTAGTGTTTAATAATATTCTAAAGCGAAATAACCTAGCTAAAGTTAGCAAAAAAATATGCTGAGGTAAAGCTAGCACTGAGTGAGATTCTAAGGTGAGCTAGTCTTATAGTGAGCAGAATCTTATTTTAAAGCACTATGTGTTGAGAAATATAAACTGTTAGCTTGCTAGTTATGATTATAAGCACACTGAAGAAAAATTAAGCTAACTTTGGAGAGAATTTCCAAACTCAACTAATGCTAGTAAAAAAGTTAGCTAAGATTATGATTACAAAGTAAATTGAACAGTTTAGCTAAGGTTTGGAGAGACTTGCCAACCAGAACTTGCTAGCTGTTAAATAATAAATCCCAAGCTAATGCTAGCATGAGTGAGTATCTAAAGTGAGCTTGGTAACTAACAGAGGAGTAAAATTGAAGGCTTTATTTTAAAGCAATAATATTTGAGAAACATGAAATATATGCCAGTTATGATTATGGAAACAATTAAACTAGTTAAGTTTTGGAGAGAATTGCCAAAATAAGCAAGCTAGCTAATAACATTTAGTGTAAACCTATAATCAAAAGCATAATTATTATTTAGCTGATAATAATAATTTAAAAAAATCTGAGGTAAAGCTAGCATCAGTGAGCATCTAAAGCGAGCTGGTTAGCTAACATAGGAGAAAAAACATAGGAGAATTTAATTTTAAAGCACGTGAAATATTAGCTAGCTAGTTATAACTATAAGCGTATAGAAAAAAAGTAAGCTAATTTTAGATAGAAAAGCCAAACATAACTAGCTAGCTGTTAAAAGACTATTGTGAATATTCCCGAAGCAAAACAAATTGACCAAAAAGAGGTAAAGCTGGCATGAGTGAGGTTGGCTAACTGAGGAGAAAAACTAAGAACATCATTTTAAAATGAGAAACATGAAATATTAGCTGGGTAGACATGATTATGAGTTTAAAGAAAATTTGAGCTTAATTATGATTACAAAGTAAAAGTTTTGGAGAGAATTGTAGTTAACGAATACTTGACTGTTAACGAATATTATGAAGTAAAACAACTTGACTGATGTTAGCAATAAAAAATAAAAGAAAAATCCCAAGCTAAAGCTAGCATCAGTGAGAATCTAAAGCCAGCTAGTTAACTAAGTAGTGTTAGTGTTTTAGCTAAACACAGCTACCTTCACTAGCACTAGCGTCCTCAGAGGGCGCTAAGACGAAACACTGCACGGAGGTCTGTGCTTACGTTTTAATACTCGTTATGTGTTTACACGGTGCACTGGTGGTGGTTTTATATGGAAAATCTTTACCTCCGTGTGAGAGTGTGCGTGTGTGTGTGTGTTAGGATGCGAGGGTCACTGGTGTAGCTAACACCTGCAACCGACCTCAGTGTGTTCGCCACGGAAAGCCCCGCTCTCTCTCTCTCTCTCTCTCTCTCTATCTCTCTCTCTCCATTTTGTCTTTTTCTGCCTCTCTCCCTCTCGCTCTCTCACTCTCTGTGTGTTGTGGTTCACCTTCTGTAGCCTGTAAACAGGATGGAGATGAACGTGCATGTGTGTGTGTGTGTATGTAGACCTCAAAGTTATCATTATCGACGCAGTGGATCGAGGTGTGTGTGTGCGCGCGCGCGAGTGTGTGTTCCTCCATTTTGCTCCTGACACATCAGAGTTCAAACCTCAACGCTCGTCATGAGACACACAAAGAGAGAGAGAGGATTAAAAAGTGTGCACGGTCTCTAATTTATGACTAAAAGAATACGTAATCTCTCTTATTGTCTGTTTTTCCTTTCAAACTCGCTCTTTTTCTATCTGTGTCTCACTCGTTCTCTGTCTTTCTCTCCATCTCTGTCTCTCTGTCTGTGGTTGTGTTCTCGGGTATAGAGTTAAAGGTCAGAGTGATTGACAGGTTTCAATTTAGCAAAGAAGAGAGAAAAAAAGAGATGTGCTAAATGTCCTGTACCACGGAAGTTACTCCACCTTTGTGTGTGTGTGTGCGTGTGTTTATGATGTGCATGAGCGAGTGATGCATAATGCATGTAGGGTTACTAATGGTCATGTGATTAGATTTGTAGTAGAGAACAAAATTGACTCGAGATCTCTCGTAATCTGGAACATCACCATGAGAGATATCAGAGATCCCCTGTGGCTGTACGAGAAGTGAGAGGTCGCATCTTATCCACTGATCACGGCGTGTCTGCACGTACACAGACGTGGCACCGGGGAATCTGTGTGTCAATGTGTCATCAACCTGAAATATCAGGAAGCTTAATCAATGTTCATTTAAAAAGCAATAAAAAGTCATAAAAAGTCATGTTATTAGTAATGTTTTGTGCAGCACTTGTCTTTAAATGACTACCATCTGATTGTAACAGAAACCAAATAGGGTCCAGCATTTCCCGATTAACCAGACAAAATGATCCTGCCATTTTCCCGTTAACAAATCAGGAGCCAGCATTTTCACATAATCTAATCAGGATCCTGCATTTTTTAATTATTTAATTAGGATCCAGCATTTACACAGCAATCAATCAGGATCCTGCATTTTCACATTAACCAATCAGGCAATACATTTTTTTTAATTATTTAAATAGGATCCAGCATTTTCACATTAGCCAATCAGGATCCAGCATTTTCCCATGAACCAATCAGGATCCAGCATTTTCACATTAACCAATCAGGATCCTGTATTTTCCCATGAACCAATCAGGATCCAGCATTTTCCCATGAACCAATCAGAATCCAGCATTTTCCCATGAACCAATCAGGATCCAGCATTTTCACATTAGCCAATCAGGTAATACATTTTTTTAATTATTTAAATAGGATACTGCATTTTTCCATGAACCAATCACGATCCAGCATTTTCACATTAGCCAATCAGGATCCAGCATTTTCCCATGAACCAATCAGGATCCAGCATTTTCCCATTAAACAATCAGGATCCAGCATTTTCACAGTAACCAATCAGGATCCAGCATTTTCACAGTAACCAATCAGGATCCAGCATTTTCCCATGAACCAATCAGGATCCAGCATTTTCCCATGAACCCATCAGGATCCAGCATTTTCACATTAGCCAATCAGGTAATACATTTTTTTAATTATTTCAATAGGATTTAGCATTTTTCCATGAACCAATCACGATCCAGCATTTTCACATATGCCAATTAGGACCCAGCATTTCCCCTGTATCCTGTATATTATCATGAACCAATTAGGGTCCATAATATTCCCATCAATCAGGATCCAGCATTTTCCCATGAACCAGTCAGGATCCAGCATTTTCCCATGAACCAGTCAGGATCCAGCATTTTCCCATGAACCAGTCAGGATCCAGCATTTTCTCCTTAGCCAATCAGGATCCTGTATTTTATCATGAACCAATCAGGATCCATAATTTTCACAACAACCAGGATAGAGTTCAGGAACAGAGATATCGCTTTTTCCTCATTGAGAGAACAGTCCC
>CM059208.1:1702479-1988467 GCA_030347435.1 Clarias fuscus
AAGAATCACAAGACGCACTTCCTGACTCGACCCAAACACCTTTGTGCTCTGCAACTTCCTCTACAGCCAGGACACACACACACACACACACACACACACAGACACACACACACACACACGTACATACACACACTGCTCTCTCTCTCTCTCTGTCTCTCTCTCTTTTTCTCGTCTGTCACTCTTTCCTTCTTTTCACCCCCTTTTTTCTGTGTGTGTGTGTGTGTGTGTGTGTGTGTGTGTGTGTGTATAGGGCGGACATTGTGGATGCAGAGCTGCTCTGTTTTCCTGTGACTGATCCTGTAGCAGCAGTGAGGAGGGGGAGTGCTGAGACCGGCAACCCGAGTAAGTCTCTCACACACACACACACACACACACACACACACACACACAAAGAACTTCTCTGAATTAAACAAATGAAGAGAGTTATATCGATGGTAATAAAACCAGAACCTAGACAAGTCTCTGTCCATCTGTTCTTCGTAGATTCTGTAAAGTTTATATAAATAAACAGCGATTTAATGTTTCTAAGGCGTTGAACAAACACAATAACGAGGTGTAGCTCGTCCATGAAGCCTCGACTTACACTAGTGTGTGTGTGTGTGTGTGTGTGTGTGTATATAACTAGGTTGGGTATCCTGTATTCAGTGATCCACCAGGTGGTGCTGTTGTGCACAAAATAATAATAATTAAAAAAACAACAACATATGTACATGAAAGTCTTTTTCAGACGCTGGTTGAGTAACACTTCTGGCTTCATCAAAGCAATGGCTTTCTGTCATTCAGACACGGGTCACGTTTTATTGCTTTAATCAGCCCCTCCCACCGCCGCGGCACAGAGCGCCACACCGACACGTGACATATTGTCCGTTATCATTTCTATTTGTCACATACATACTGTTAATGGATGTACAAGTGCAGCAGTAGTGAGATGAGATTGCGACAGACTCCAGACGGTACAGTTAAAAAAAAAATAAATAAAGATGAAAATAAATCACTCTAATAAAAATAAGAACAACTTGAGCAACAAGACTAGAATATAGGTTGTACAGAATATATACGTTATGTTTTGTGATATATGTGCAAGGATATGTAATAAAGTGACGGTGTGGACGACATCAGCCTTAAGAGTTGTTGTCGGGTATACGTAACAGCGTACTGCATCAGTACTGATGATGAATAGCATAAAGCTGACCAGGGCGTGGTGTGATGACGCTGTGTCTGACCCCCAGGCTCCCCCAGTTTCACCCTGCCGGAGCAGACGTACCACAAGACCGATCACTTCCTGTCCTCCTACCCCTGGTTCCATGGGCCCATCTCCCGCGTGCGCGCCGCGTACCTGGTGCAGCACGCGGGGGTCAGAGGTCACGGCAATTTCCTGGTGAGACAGAGCGAGACGCGGAGAGGAGACTACGTCCTCACCTTCAACTACCAGGGAAGAGCAAAGGTAGTCTTCATCATCGTCATCATCATAATCGAAATTCTGTGTGTGCTTTGTTACACATGTTTGCTTATTTTATTCTCCCTGTCTCTCGCTCTCTCTCTGTCCCTCTCTCTGTCTCTGTCTCAGCACCTGCGTCTGTCCCTGACCGAGTGGGGTCAGTGTCGCGTGCAGCACCTGCGCTTCCCCTCCGTCGTCAATATGCTCTCTCACTTCCGCGTCTGTCCGATCCCGCTCGAGTGTGGAGCGGCATGTGACGTCTTATTGGCCAATTACGTGCTGGCCACGCCCACCACCTCAGGTAGGAGCACTGCATGAATTTTGACATTAATAATAATAATAATAATGACATTTTAAAGTTCAATTAATCAACTGTGTGTGTGTGTGTGTGTTTCCAGCTCCATGTTCCTCCGTGGGTTCTCCAGTGTTGGTCCCGTTCTCACGCTGTAGTTCGGAGCCTAGCCTGGCTCACTGGGGCCTCGAGGCATCCACCCCCATGACCCCGCCCCACGGCGCTTCGTCCGGCCCAGCCTTCCCTCTAAATAACCCTCCAGGACACGCCCCTGACTCCGGCCACATCCGGCGCAGTGAGTCAGTGGGCCGCAGGACTCTCCTCCGCCACCCGAACCCGCTCCCCCCGCTTCTGCACACCCGGGACTCAGAATACGAGCTTGAGCCGCTGGACAGGGTGCGCAAGAGAGCCATCGACAACCAGTACATGTTCTTCTGAACATGACGGACAGACAGCCATCGGGATAGAGGCATCCAGCAGGGGGCGCTGGAGAAGTCTGGATGTCGTGGAGAAGATGATAGAGAGGAACTCGGGCAGCGTCCCGGTCCCTCTGAGCGCACGTCCCCTCGTCCCATTACCCCGTGGAGGGAGGTGTGTCAAAGCCACTGACTAAGGAGGGGACAATCTGCAGGATACACTCCCTCTGTCGGATGGAGAAGTGGCACGGACTCACGACATAGTGCACACTTCACACGGCCGACGAGTGTGTGAGCGTGTGTGTGCACGCGGACAAAGCGGACACACACCTCACACTCCGCAGAGACACGTGACAATCACGTCCGCCTTGAATGTACTTTACAGTTTTGTTTCACTATTAAGCGTTACATGGCTTTTAGCGAGATTGTGTATGTGCGTGAGTGTGTGCGTGAGTGTGTGCGTGAGTGTGTGTGTGTTGGGATGTTTCTTAGACATTCTTTGCAATACCTGCTGGTTTATTCAGCTCTTTTTGGCACAGCACAACGCGAGTAACAGGTGTGTGATAAGAGTGTGATCTCTCTCTGCGAGTCCAGCCCTACTGAGACGGCGTTAGTTTATATATTTTTCAATTCTTTCCAAATGAGAAATTTTTAAAGCACTTGTCACGTTCAGACAGCGTCAGCATTCACTCGGGATGAGCAGCAAGCGCAAAGGCGTCTAGACCGTGAGCTAGTGAGGCCACATGAGACAAAGTCTAATCGAAAGGAGTAGCAAAGGAGCTACAGAGAACTACGTGCGGCTAATCCTCAGGTTATGTGCCTGAAGGCTAAGTTGTTTATGCTAGCTGACAGTTTTGCACTTATTTGTACAGCTAACCATGTTGGCTGGTATTATTTAAGAATCTTTGATATCTAATTTGATGAAAACTGCAGAATTGGTCCAGTAGAAATGATTTTTATAAATGTTTTATCCTCAGTGTGTTAGCTAGCGCACAAGGAGGTCATCCCTGCGTTCCCAGGGTCCTGTCGTCCTCAGAGTTAAAGTGGCACCTAATGTGAGTATCACAAAAGGTCCCAAGTTCCCTGGGTTTATGTAACACATAATGGAAGCATACAGGAAAAAAGATTTTATAATTTAATGAACCGGATAATATTTATCAAATACTTTATCTTGACATGGATCACATTTTCCTTGAACAGAATGCGACCTGGGGAACTTAGGACCCTGGGAACACAGGGACGCTCCTGGCTAAAGTGACTTCCAGGCTAACTAGCATGTTTTAAAAGATTACTAAAAACTAAAAAAAAACCTGTAATGTTACTCTTGAAGTAAATATTTAGAATGTAATTTGTCATGAACTGAGCAAAAGCACTTATTAATTATTATCATATAATTAGCAACTCTAGCATTGTGTTTGTGACTAGATTAGTATGTTGAAACAACCTGATCCTGAGGTGGATTAGCATTTGATTTGATTAAATATCAGTAAATATCAGTTTCAGTAATAAACTGAAGTCATGAGGCTAATTTGTACGCTGTCAACTAGCTCTAAAAGTTTGCTTACAGCTAGCTAGCTTAGCGCCACCGCAAGAAGAAAATTTACCTCAGGAACGTGAGCTCCTCTCAAGACTATACAAAGATCATGTCTCTCTTCAACAAAAATGCTCGTTCTTGATAATTAAAACAATCTTTTTATAAGTGAGTTCCACAATGTGTAGAGGAACACGCAGACGCCTTTGCCGTAGCGGCTCTTCCCCGGGTGGACAGGCGGACACCTGGGTCTCGCGGCAATAAATCCGTGATCCACGTGCGAAAGTCCAGGCTGAGCTGTCGCCCGTCTCGTCGATGTTCCGTGTGGATGTGAGAGTGTTTAATCAGAGACGTGACGCAGCACTGTGACACAGCAACGCCGTCTCGCTGAGGCTGAAAGCAGCAATAATTTAGCAATAATAATCCCCAAAGTGCCTCAGTTACCTGGGATTCAGGGGGGGCGTAGGGAAAGAGTTTTCTAACGATATAAAATAAAGTGAATGATCCGTACGCTAATATACCATATTTGCCAGATTACAAGACAGGATGTTACTAGATTACTAAAACCTGGACAGTCTTCATTTAAAACTACCTGCACAAAATTAGATCCGTTTTTATGACAAAAAAAAGTGATTTAATATGTTGATGATGTAGCTGTTTACACCGTCTTTACAAGATGCCGCTAAGCTGCTATGTCAAATATTGCAGCATTCGTTGTTGCTATGTAAAGATAGTCTAGTTATTTGGGCTGTACTCTGCCCCCTAGTGGACACACTGTTTAATCCTTTGGCTGTGCATAGGATACGCAGACGACTTTCTGCTCAAGTACCCTCATGTATGTGTAGGGGGGAAAAAAAAAACTTTAGCATCCTCGTGATACATGACTGTCAAATTTAATCAATGAAACCAAAGTGTGTTGGACATTTTACTTTTACACCAACTTTATTTCCAACCAGTTTACTAGAAAACCTCTAAATTTCTAAAGGTTTACTAGAACTTAAAAATTCGTTCCATGTGCATATGCTTTATTTTATTGTATTTTTTGCTAATCATTTGTCTTATTTTTTATTTTTTTGTAATTTGTTAATTTATGCACATTTTTAACAACTGCTCTTCCGGCTGTTATGTAACATGTTGAAATTAGCGCTAGTTGATGTAGCTTGAGAATCAACGTAGCACAAATGTACACAACAGTAGTGTAAACTTGACTCTACCACTAGGGGGACAGACTTAGTGTAGAGATTTATTAAATGGAAAATCAATCAGCCAAGCAAAAATGTGAATCCTGATTGCGGAACGTTAGTAATCTGGAAAATATGGTATTCCTCAATGGAATTATTTCCAACGCCTAAACGTCTACACGGTGTGGACTTCACGTGTGCCTTAGCGACTTCCAACAAAAAAAATCAGCCAAAGACGTTTCAAACATCTGAAATGCGCACAGTAATCCTACTTTTATTAAAAACTGAACTTTTTTTATTTTTAGCTTAAACCAAATACTGTTGCTTTCCACTGACACACACACGCACACACACATGCACACACTAGTACAAAGAGCTGTTAGCTAAGCTACTATTTACAACTGCATCTGTTACCAATACTTGCCGCTAAATCGATTAGCAGAAAGCCTTTTCTCTGGCTCAGTCCAGGTTCAGGAGTGAAGAAATGACGTGAACACGTCTACACATTAGAGAGATAAGACCTCAGACGTGAAAAACTCTGGTTTCCCAAGTCATCATTAGACGTGTTAGCGTGTGCGCTAACTGGCCCTTTGTATGTGAGACTAGCTACACCTGTTTGTGCAATCGTTTGGAAACCAACTGACTAAAAACAGAGTAGTACTGTTTCAAAAAGGTTTTTTGTTTGAGTTCTATTTCTTAGCGTTAAAGATTAGCAAGGCATTTTTATCATTTTGCTAATTAGCACTAGCTAATGTAGCTATATCTGAAGAAAACAATGCCTTGTGAAAGTCCAGATGCTAACAGGAATGACTCCGCTTCGGTCATGCTACGTCCTTAGTTTGTTAGCCACTTCAGTTGATGTTCCCTTCGTTCTGGGAGAGAGAGAGGGGCGCGCCGGAGGAGCCAGAACTTGACGCTCTGCGGTCTCGTATCCCTCGCGTCTCACAATGGTTTTAGCTAATCAGCTTGGTGAAAAGGAAAGCAACGGTATCTCGAGTCTCCTGCGCTTCTCAGCCTTCTTGATATTTAACCTAGCGAGCGTAGTTACCCCCCCCCCCCCCCCCCCCCTATCACGACGGCCTTTAATACCGTGGAGCAATAAGTGTGTGTGTGTGTGTGTGTGTGTGTGTGTGTGTGTGTGTGTGTGTGTGTGTATGTGTGTGTGTGGAGTATTGAATGGAAGCAGCCATGAGTCACTACCTCACAATGCATGGTGGACTGTCTGCCCGGGAGCCAGTCCGGCTCCTTGAGGAGCTTCTGAAGTGAATTCGAGCTGAAGTCATCGAGCTGCTTCCACATTTTTAATTTGGAATGTTTGTTAAAAAAACACTTAATGTACAAACCAAATTAATGATTAGATTTATCAAGGTTTATCAAGACACACAACTCTACAGGGTGGGCCATTTATATGGATACACCTTAATAAAATGGGAATGGTTGGTGATATTAACGTCCTGTTTGTGGCACATTAGTATATGTGAGGGGGCAAATTTTTCAAGATGGGTGGTGACCATGGTGGTCATTTTGATGTCGGCCATCTTGGATCCAACTTTTGTTTTTTCAGTAGGAAGAGGGTCATGTGACACATCAAACCTATTGGGAATTTCACAAGAAAAACAATGGTGTGCTACCAACCATTCCCATTTTATTAAGGTGTATCCATATAAATGGCCCACCCTGTAGATTCGGTCTTTAGTAACATTCCTGTTCCATGCAGATTAGATCACTCCAGTTTATTCCAGTCCGGTCCGGCTTGATCCGGTTCAATCCGGTTCAGTATGCTGGGATTGGGTTTTTTCTTTCCTTTTTTAATTATTTTTTTTTAATTTCATTTGTATTCTCTCACCAGCTCTGACTAAACACTGTGTGTTTCTAAAAGGTGTTTTTATTATTATTATTATTATTATTAACATAATTATTATTATTAATATTTTCCTGATTGGGGTTGATTTATTATGATAAACAGAAACAGAATATTTATTTTCTGACCCCGAGAGATTCTTATTAAGTGAACAGACAGATGAGCATGTCATGACCTTCTCCTCCTAACTAACCACACGGCTGATGGTGAGAGATGTGTGACGTGACGTGCTGCCAGTGGCGCTTCCGGACCCTACAGACCCGACCCGGTGTTCGCTCGGATATCGTCATGATCCTGTTCGAACAGTTAATGAATGTAGATCCTCCTGGTCTATATATAGTCCTCACTGATCTAAGATTATTCCGTTCTGTTTCGTCCCGGGTGTGAGTGCATGCACAGCTGAACATCTGTCACATCTGTCCATAAGAAGTTTGTTACGTTTCAGACAGCGCCATCTCTCTGTCAGAGCAGGTTTTTGGAATTCTCTCGTTTCCTCATTTGTTCCACATCGATTCAAGCGTAATGATGCACAGAGACACGCGCGTGTGTGTGTGTGTGTGTGTGTGTGTGTGTGTGTGTGTGTGTGTGAGTGAGTCTCTCTGGACTGTGTCCTGTCTCTCTACTGTACTGTCCATGTCCTGTTTTTAAGCACTGTAAACACACAGGCTTCTTCCTCTGCTAGACTCTCTACTGCTTCCAGGATTATAAAAGGATTTTCTCGCACTCTCCGTATAACCATATGCGTATTTAATTATATCCACTGTAGAAGTTACATTCACTCTGTCTGTTCTTTTTTTTTTTTTTTTTTTTTTTTAGAAAACAAATAATAAAATTAATTTTAAGATTTTTTTAACACACACTTGAGTCTTGGGTTTGTTTTTTTATTGTATGGATGGTGAGACATATTATTTATGTATTTTATGTATTTCATATTTTTAGATTCCTCACCAAAAAAACAAAAAACTGTCACATTTTATGCGTAAACCCAAATTCTGAAGCCGTAAAACAAATACATCTTTAAGTTAATGTTCTAGATAACAACACACACACACACTCGATATTCGTTAGCTACATTACAGTAGCAATGTAGCCTAAGTGTAAGACGGTAAAAAATACTATTAAAAATACTTTAATAGCTTTATTAAATAGTTATAATAATGCGTTAATACTTTAATAGTTAGATAATGTTTATAAATGTTTATTAAAATTTCAAGCCATATTTTAAGCTTTTATCATGTTTGTTTTTGTAATTCAGAACGTAATTTAGGCTCAAAGCAAATCATCTTTAATGATAAACTCTAACATTTCTTATTAATCTATTTTATAATAATAATTATTATTATTACATTAATAATAGACAGTGTACATCTATGTATGATTTTAATTCGTTCCGGGTGGCGAGTTCGTAAGGTGCAAGTGTGTATTGTGAAACACATTGTCCCATAGGAAATAATGTAAATGGAGATGATCTGTTACAGTCACCCAAATGCATCACCGATTTCCAAAACTATAATCATATTGTTGCATATAAAAACAATCAAAACATTTAAAGACGACAGGAGAATGATGTAAAATGTCAATTAAATAGATATTAAGCTTGACTTAACCTCGTCACCGGCTGCTTTAAAATTAAACTGAAAGCGGCTCCCTTTTCTTCTTGCTACCGTCCTTGATAACATTCTTGGGACACATGGTGCAACATCTTCACTAAATCTTAGACAAAATACAAAATGAACACAAAAATAATAGATACCCTTGCTTCGCTTTCCACGGACATGAGCGAGTTTTGAATGGCTCCTGGACGTATGTGCACCTTCCGTGGCTTTCGGCTTGGCTCGAGGTGGTCGCTCATATGATGAAGATGCTTCGTCTGCCGAGGTCAAACTTTCAGTTCTTAAGGCGAAAATTTGTGAGTTGCGGCGTTCGTATGCTGAGGTACCGCTGAATTAGTATTTCTGTTTCTCTTTATTTTCTCTGATAATATTTTTCACTATTAATAACAAGAATTACAATTATAAAGTATGTTAAAGTACAACATACAAGATTCAAATGTTAAAAAATGATCCTACAATTAACTATGTAGAGTAACAGAACAACAAATGAATAGAAGACATACAGTATAGCAAACTTTATAACTATGTCAATAAATCATAACAACGGACAAAATAAAAATGGAGAAAATAAACTAATTGAATGGGGAAAGTTCTGTAGTATTTCAGTCTTATTCAGGTCTAGTGTTAGTGTGCATCGTTGACGGTTAAAGAGTTCGTAGAAACAGTTAAAAGGTTAAATCTAATAACAATCTGCTGATCTTTAATGTAATCAGTGATATTATTATTATTATTATTATGATTATTATTTGAGGTTGAAGCCCGCGTACATGTCCGTGTGCCTTTCTGTACGGCAGAACTCTCTGTCTCACTTATTAATACACAGAAATCACATTCTTTTTTAGTAGTGTGCAAGAAGGGCCACCAGCGTCCGTTTCGGCTGAGAAAGGTCAACTATTTCCATATTGAGAATAAATCTATGATGATTTTATTTTATCATGCTTTTCTTGGATGAGTTTTATCATTCTCTCTGGGCTCATGGTTTGGAAATCTTTCTGTCAGGAATAAAACTATTCTACATCAGATGGTTAAGTGGTCCAGCAGGCTGATTGGGGTGCCATTAGTTAGTGTGGAGGCTGATTGTACACTAGGCAGCTAAGGAGAATAACCAATGAAATTTTAGGTGACATCACCCATCCCTTAAATGCAGAGTTTCGTCTTCTTCCTTCCGGTCGCAGGTTTTTGGTGTCAAGTTGTAGAACTAGACGATTTAAACACAGTTTCATTCCAGCAGCGTTTAGAATCGATATTTAAGGGAGAACTGAAGAATTGTGTTGGTGCGCTTATGTCTAAAGTTGATGGTACTTGTTGTTTGTTCTGTCTGTGCTGTGAATGAGGACTCGACTGCAAATCAGTTTTTCCTTTGGTACAAAATATAGAAACTTGAACTTCAACTCTGTAAGGTCGAGTATCTGACGGCGTGTTTTACACTAAGCTGTTCTTCTTTCTTTGGTGCTCAGACAAATACACGCCGCGTTCGGTAATCGGAGGGAGAGAGTCACAGATGAGAAGTGAAGGAGATCAGATGAAGATGGAGTTGTGTAGATTTGACTGATGGTGCAGGTTAAACTTCAGGCAGAGATCTAAGGGCTGCAGAAGATTCTGGAAGTTCAGTCCAGACAGTTTTGTGTGGGACAGAGAGAGACAGAGAGAGACACTTCTGAGGCTGGTCTCAGTGTATTAAACGTTGTGCTGTGACTGGAAGAGCGAGCTCGTGACCGATGCTGAGACAAAACCTCTCCTTCACCGACGGACAGGAGAAGCGACAGCGCTTGAGAACGATGTCGTGACGTAGAGCGCTTGCGTCATGACGTCACGGAGTCACGCAAAACACGGAAGTGAGCCGCTGCTTGTGACTCGGTGGCCAAAATGGCCGCGCAGTGACGGAACTCCGGGTTTCGGTTCAGCACCAGGTGTGTTCCGGGAGAGTTCTGATCGTGTTCCAGTGGGGCGGGGCTGTGTCGCGGTGTCGCCGTGCTCTGGGTGGGTGTGTGTGTGTGTGTGTGTGTGTGTGTGCGCGCGCGCGCTGTACCGGAGCACCATGTCCCTGTTCCAGTCCGCTCTGGGCTTCCTGGCCGGTACCGGTTCCGCCGCCGCGAGCCGGGATCAGCACGACTTCGTGGGTCAGGTGGTGGAGCTCGGGGACACCAAACTCCGCATCAGGAGGGTGATCGCTGAGGGTGAGACACGCGTTACACACCGCGCTCTGTCTGTCTGTCTGTCTGTGTGTGTGTGTGAGAGATGCTAATGTGAGTGCTAATGCTACTGCTAGCTCTAGTGTACCCTGTCCTCTCTCTCTCGCTCTCTCTCTCTCTCTCTCTGTGTGTGTGTGTGTGTGTGTTAAACTGTACTGATACCGGACACGCCTAGTCACTCACACCGCACCGACCTCATGATTAATACATTATTATTATTATTAATGTTATTATACACTGTGTGTGTGTGTGTGTGTGTGTGTGCGCGCGCGCGCTAACACCGTTAGCATGATGACGCGCTGAGTCACCTGATACACCTGGGCGCGCGCTGCTGATGTAGTGACGTCACGCCGTAATAAAGAGATCTTTATCATCTCTACACACCTGTGTGTGTGTGTGTGTGTGTGTGTGTGTGTGAGTGAGTGAGAGAGAGAGAGAGTGAGATCCTGATACACTGTACACTAACCAGCGCGCGCTCACCTTAAACTGCCCTCCACCTGTCTGTCTGTCTCTCTGCCTGCCAGTTCACCTGTCTGTCTCTCTGCCTGCCAGTTCACCTGTCTGTCTGTCTGCCAGCCAGTTCACCTGTCTGTCTGTCTCTCTGCCTGCCAGTTCACCTGTCTGTCTGTCTCTCTGCCTGCCAGTTCACCTGTCTGTCTCTGTCTCTCTGCCTGCCAGTTCACCTGTCTGTCTCTCCACTCCTCTGTCCATCTGTGCGTCTCGCTGCCCCTCGGACTGTCTGTCTGTCTCGCTGCCCCTCGGACTGTCTGTCTGTCTCGCTGCCCCTCGGACTGTCTGTCTGTCTCTCAGCCCCTCGGACTGTCTGTCTGTCTCTCAGCCCCTCGGACTGTCTGTCTGTCTCTCAGCCCCTCGGACTGTCTGTCTGTCTCTCAGCCCCTCGGACTGTCTGTCTGTCTCTCAGCCCCTCGGACTGTCTGTCTGTCTCGCTGCCCCTCGGACTGTCTGTCTGTCTCGCTGCCCCTCGGACTGTCTGTCTGTCTCGCTGCCCCTCGGACTGTCTGTCTGTCTCTCAGCCCCTCGGACTGTCTGTCTGTCTCTCAGCCCCTCGGACTGTCTGTCTGTCTGTCTCTCAGCCCCTCGGACTGTCTGTCTGTCTCTCAGCCCCTCGGACTGTCTGTCTGTCTCTCAGCCCCTCGGACTGGCCAGTGGTTATTTTTTAAATAAAAACTATGGGTCTGAGGGATGCACAAACTTTTAAAAAAATTTTAGTTTCTTCTTTAAATCAGTTGGTCCTGCAGTAAATAAATGCTCAGATATCACAGGAGATAATCAACACCTCTTGGTTTGAGAGTTCATCCAGTCTGGACTTTACTCAGTATTAATTAGTACTGAGTGTTTGTGTGTTAATATTCAGGACTGTGATGAAAACTGACGGAGTGCTGTAGAGACAGAGGTCTTATACACACACACACACACACACACTGCATACGAACGCCCGTCTTCAGGGAAATTCACCTCAAGAACAAGAGTTTTTAAAAGAAAGTTTCCTCGGCATGTGATGAAGAGTTTCTGGAATACGAACAAACCGAACTGAACATGGGAGAAGTTGCGCGTACGTCCTGGAGACGTTCAAAACCTGTTTACGTCAGAGGAAACCCAACGCGAAAGGAGTTTATGAATTTAATTTCTAGACATTTTTTTGCTATGTGAAGACGGAGCACTGCGCGTCCCAAGAAAGTTATCAAGACTGATCATTTTCATCACTTAGTCTCAAACCTGAGGTGATTCTTCACTGCTTTGTGTCAGGTTTTAATTGATTTCTAGGTGGAATGATGGTACCTGAGGAAGCAAACGGAAACGATCTCATTGGCTGGAGACTGTGCGATTAGCCAATCAAAAGTAGCGTTACATTTCATCAGCCTGAAACCACACGACGACCTCGGAGATAAAGAGCGCGTGGTGTTGCGCCGTGTGACTGCAGAGACACTTCAGCCTCTGTGGGGACGTGTCTCAGAGGACGCGCATTAATAAGACAATGTAGTCCCTACAAACTTATGTAAATGTGAAATGTGCAGGAAACGCATGAAATATGATCACCGTCTGTCTCAGTCTGTCTCTCTTTGCCTTAATCAGTGTGTGTTTTTTTGTTCTGTTTGCATCGTTACAGCAGCTGTATGAGTGTGTGTAAGGTGTATGTGAGTTGTGTGTGTGTGTGTGTGTGTGTGTGTGTGTGTGTGAGAGAGAGAGAGAGAGAGAGGGCGAGCTTCCTGCTGTATTCTCTGTTAGTGCAACTCTGAGAATGTTCACAAACGGAACAGTTTGTCACGTAGAGCACACACTCGCACTCTCACACACACACACACTCGCACTCTCACACACACACACACACTCTCCCTCTCTTACACACACACACTTCCTTCTCCTTTGTGGTTGTGTATAGGGCAGCTTTGTTTAACACTCGTGTGTGTGTGTGTGTGTGTGTGTGTGTGTGTGTGTGTGTGTTCACCTGTAACAAGAAACTTCAGGGACTCTCGATTCAGCTATTCATTTACTTGTTGCCATGGTTACGGTTTGGATAGGGGTTCTTTTGTGTGTGTGTGTGTGTGTGTGTGTGTGTGTGTCATTGTCCTCAGGTTGGCAGCAGGTTAAGATCGTTGGTGTGTGAATCGTTGTGTGTTGAACACTGATAAAATGTGCAGAGAAAATGCCAGCATGTCTCTCTCTCTTGCTCTCTCTCTCTCTCTCTCTCTCACACACACACACACACACACACACACACAGATATTTGAGAGTGGGTTATTAATTTGCTAGTTAAATGAAAAGCGTGTGTGCGTGTGAGTCACCCTGCTCTGTACTGCGGATCAAGTCGAGGCCTTGCTCCATAAGTTTTGGCACTCCTCTCTCCCTCTCTCTTCCCCTAGTTCTCTTTATTACTTGTCTCGTCTGTAAACCTCATGTCTCACTCTCACTCAGACCGTCTGTCTGTCTGTCTGTCTCTCTCTCTCTCAACATTCTGTCCCTGAAATCAATGTGTTAGAAGCAGGAAAAAATGGACGAGTGTAAGGATTTGAGAGACTTTGATATGGGACAGATTGTGGTGTCCAGACGTCTGGGTCAGAGCGTCTGCAGAACAGTAGGTGTTCTGTGTGTGGCGTGTGGTGTTCTCGGTGTACAGGGGTCAGGACCTACCAAAGGTGCTCCAACGAAGGAGGACCGGTGATGAGTCGCCGTCCCCGTCTGTCTCTCTGTCTGTCTTTCTGCCTGCCTGTCTGTCTAGGTGACTCTCTGGGACTCTGAGTGAACTTTTTTATTGTGCGTCATGTCTATATACAATGCTTTAATACTCTATTTTTGTGTGTGTGTGTGCGCAGGTGGCTTTGCGTTTGTGTACGAAGCTCAGGACCTGGGTAATGGCAGAGACTACGCTCTCAAGGTGCGGGTGTGGTTCACACAGGAAATGCCTTTATAACCACACAACTCCACTAATTATTATTTACACACACACACACGCACACGATGACAACCAGGAAATCTCTTTAAACCTCGGTGGGATTTGTTTATATATATAAATATACACATATGTGTGTGTGTGTGTGTGTGTGTGTACAGAGATTGTTGTCCAATGAGGAAGAGAAGAACAAGGCCATCATACAGGAAGTCTGCTTCATGGTAAACTTTCATCCTGAATAACACACACACACACACACACAGACACCTTACTGTGTGTAGATGTATTTACATTTTAACCCTGTGTGTGTGTGTGTGTGTAGAAAAAGCTGTCGGGTCACCCCAACGTGGTTCAGTTCTGCTCGGCGGCGTCCATCAGTAAAGAGGAGTCTGACACGGGCCAGGCCGAGTTCCTCATCCTCACTGAGCTCTGTAAAGGTACACACACACACACACACACACACACACACACACACACACACAAACGCTGACGCAGCCCCCCACCCCCCCCTCCCCGTCGAGCCCTCAGCACCCACTTCCTGTTTCCTGTCTCCGCTTCCTGCAGGTCAGCTGGTGGACTTTGTGAAGAAGGTGGAGCTGAAGGGAGTCATGTCATGTGACACGGTGCTGAAGGTCTTCTACCAATCGTGTCGCGCCGTTCAGCACATGCACAAACAGAAGCCGCCAATCATACACCGGGACCTCAAGGTCAGGCTCCGCCCCCCTATTTTAAGCCGGGACACCTGTGTTTTTACGTATCGCACAGGACAGCGTTTCAGCTTTTATTTATGTCATGTAGTTTTATTTACGTGTGCAGGTTGTCTGTGATTGGCTGGGTGAAGCCCCGCCCCCTGAGACAATTATATTTGTGTAATCAAGTTATATAGAGAGCATGTTAGAACTTACGACGTGTAATAATATTAACATGCTGAAATATTTCCTGTGTGTGTGTGTGTGTGTGTGTGTGTGTGTGTTTCAGATCGAGAATCTGTTGCTCAGCCAGCAGGGGACGATAAAGCTGTGTGACTTCGGCAGCGCCACCACCGTCGCACACTACCCCGACTACAGCTGGAGCGCGCACAAGAGGTCCATGGTGGAGGATGAGGTGACACACACACACACACACACACACACACACACACACTGAGACGGTGTGTATTATTAGTGCTGCTGCTCAGGTTTCCTCTCATTGTGCTCTTATCTCACCGAGACACCGAAATTCTGCAAACGTACCAGTTCTTACAACAAAAATAATAATAATGAAGCGTGACAGCGCGGGGTTTCATCTGCCGGGGGAAACACCAGCTGCATTCCTCTTCTCTAAAACACACGGCATCATGGGTACTTTAGGGGCACACCCGGTTTCTGCAGTGCATTATGGGATGTCGCATTTGAGAGTGTGTGAGTTTAATAAGAGATCATGATGATAATCAGAGACCGAACACAGGCGACCTGAAGGCGAGCTTCATCATTCCTCATGGTGTGTGTGTGTGTGTGTGTGTGTGTGTGTGTGTGTGTGTGTGTGTGTGTGTTTAGCGCTGAGTGATGATGGTCCTCTTGCACTTCCTGACCAGAGTTCAGCGTAATTCCATTAGTCCAGCTAACATGCCATAATCGATGTTTGTTAGTAAACAGTAACCACGGCAACACACCAGGCATCTGTTAGCTTACGTCAGTTTGTGTGTGTGTGTGTGTGTGTGTGTGTGTGTGTGTGTGTGTGTGTGTCTCTGTCTCCAGATCACCAGAAACACGACGCCGGCGTACAGGACTCCAGAGATGATCGACCTCTACTCCAACTTTCCCATCAATGAGAAACAGGACATATGGGTGAGATTAGAGTGTCTGTGTGTGTGTCTCTGTGTGTGTGTGTGTGTCTGTGTGTGTGTGTCTGTGTGTGTCTGTGTTTGTCTGTGTGTGTGTGTCTTCTGATCAGTGGTTCATGCAGTCATTTCAGTAACTCTGGGATTTTTCTTCTTGGAGTAATAATGAAAAAAAAATAGTTTTAAAGAGATAAATTTTGTGTGCTGCATAAGTATTTACACCCCCCTCCCCTCCCCGCCCGGTGCTGTTCTTACCCCAAAACCAGTGTGATTAAGCAGCACACCACAGTTGTTGCCTCCAGAGTCACTCAGTCTCACCTCTCATGCTGCTCTCAGTAGCTCCTCCACACTTCCCCTCCCCCGACACCACTGACGCTCACGCTGCAGCTCAGAGTCACTACAACCAGTCAGACCACAGACCCCCCCCCCCCCCCCCCAGCCCCTCTGTATGACCAGTAGGACCAGTCTCCTCTCTCAGCACCACTGTGACCAGTAAGACCAGCCTCTGAGTCTGGTTAGACCCGAGAGGGCGTGTCAGGGGTGAGACTGTAGTGAGACCTCTAATGCTCCATATGGCTCACAGTCTCACCACGGCTCAGAGATTTATCGCCTGGAAAATGTATTTCACAGAGCTGCAGTAATGTTAAGTGTGTGTATGTGTGTGTGTGTGTGTGTGTGTGTGTGTGTGTGTGTGTGTGTGTGTGTGCGTGCCCCTCCCCCCCCAGGCCCTGGGCTGTATCCTGTACCTGCTGTGTTTTAAGCAGCACCCGTTTGAGGACGGAGCGAAACTCAGCATCGTTAACTGCAAATACAGCTTTCCAGAGAACGAGAGCCGCTACACCGTCTTCCACCAGCTCATCCGTCAGTACCCGTCTCTCTTCCCACGCACCTGTCTCTCTCTCCCTACACCCCCGTCTCTCTCTCTCCCTGCACGCCCGTCTCTCTCTCTCCCTGCACGCCCGTCTCTCTCTCTCCCTGCACGCCCGTCTCTCTCTCTCCCTGCACGCCCGTCTCTCTCTCTTCCTGCACGCCCGTCTCTCTCTCTCCCTGCACGCCCGTCTCTCTTCCCACGCACCTGTCTCTCTCTCTCCCTGCACGCCCGTCTCTCTCTCTCTCTCTCTCCGCACTCTCGTCTCTCTCCACACACCCGTCTCTCTCTCTCTCTCTCTCCCTGCACACCCGTCTCTCTCTCTCTCCCTGCACGCCCGTCTCTCTCTCTCTCTCTCTCCCTGCACGCCCGTCTCTCTCTCTCTCTCTCTCCCTGCACACCCGTCTCTCTCTCTCTCCCTGCACGCCCGTCTCTCTCTCTCCCTGCACGCCCGTCTCTCTCTCTCCCTGCACGCCCGTCTCTCTCTCTCCCTGCACGCCCGTCTCTCTTCCCACGCACCTGTCTCTCTCTCTCCCTGCACGCCCGTCTCTCTCTCTCTCTCTCCGCACTCTCGTCTCTCTCCACACACCCGTCTCTCTCTCTCTCTCTCTCCCTGCACACCCGTCTCTCTCTCTCTCCCTGCACACCCGTCTCTCTCTCTCTCCCTGCACGCCCGTCTCTCTCTCTCTCTCTCCGCACTCTCGTCTCTCTCCACACACCCGTCTCTCTCTCTCTCTCTCTCCCTGCACACCCGTCTCTCTCTCTCTCCCTGCACGCCCGTCTCTCTCTCTCTCCGCACACTCGTCTCTCTCCGCACACTCGTCTCTCTCCACACACTCGTCTCTCTCTCTCGTCTCCTTTTATTTGTGTAGATTGTAATATATATGTGTGTGTGTGTGTGTGTGTGTGTGTGTGTGTGTGTGTGCAGGCTCCATGTTGATGGTGAACCCTGAGGAGCGTCTGTCCATCACTGAGGTGGTCAATCAGCTGCAGGAGATCGCAGCCGCCCGCAACGTCAACCCCAAATCCCCCGTTACCGAGGTAACCAGATAGTAATAATACACAATAATATCCAATGAATAGTTATGAGTTCGCAGTGCTGCACTTTGTTTTACAACTGACTGATCAGAAACCCTGTTTAAACACACACACACACACACACACACACAGAGTGCATCATAGGACCTCAATACTACTTCTTTGTTTGTATTTATTTTCTTTCATTCTATACATTTTGTTTATTTCAAATTATTCCTTTTTTATTTTTCATCTTCTTTTATTTCCTTTTTTTATCTCATTCTGTCGTCTTTCTTCCTTTCCAGTCCCTTTTTCTGTTTCTGCTTTAGGGTCCCGCTTTTATTTTCTGTTCCTCTTCAACAGTTCCTATTCCTCCGCGTTCTCTCTCTCTCTCTCTCTCTCTCTCTCTCTCTCTCTGTCTGTCTGTCTGTCTGTCTGTCTCTCTCTCTCTCTCTCTGTCTGTTCCTGATGGAGGTGTAGAATGAGAGAGGGATTCTGGGAGAAGTGGAGGAGTAAAAAGAGGTGCTGTGTGTTAAATGAGGCTTTATTAAGGAAACAAACCCCTCATTTAGTCTCTCTCACACACACACACACACACACACACACACACACACACACACATGTCAGAGAAGTCTTTCAGTCTCTCTCTCTCAGCTGTGTGTGTGTGAGTGTAGCTTTAGGATGCTCTGATTTGGGTTATCAGTCTGGATGAAAGAGATGATTTAAAATAAAGAAATCAATGTAGTGTCATCATTCCTGTGTCCTTTCTCTTTCGTCTGTCTGTCTGTCTGTTTGTCTGTCCTGTGTGTTAGCGATGTTTGTTGTTGTTTTTGTGATCGCTCTTTCAGTTTTCTGCTCTGATCAGTATGACTACATTTCAGTCAGAGTGACATCATCAGACAGATGGGCAGTGAGGGCAGATGCTCTGTGTGTGTGTGTGTGTGAGAGACAAGTAAGACAAGCATGCACACACAGACGGGCGAGAGAGAGATAGAGATTGTTTGTGGTGTGTGTGTGTGTGGAGTTCTAGTCAGCGCTTCATCTCGTGAGCGTCTCCCTTCTCTCTCTCTCTCTCCTGTCACTCACTCTCTCTCTCTCACACACACACACACACACTTTGGAGTCTCGATGAGTGTGCTGAGTGTGTACGAGTGTGTGAGGCGCTTCTCTAACGGTTACGTCCCTCTGCAGCTGCTGGAACAGAACGGAGGATTCGGCAACAATGCAGGAGGACCGGCGCTCTCACACATCAACAACACACACCCCGCAGGTGAGGAGCACGCACACACACACACACACACACACACACACACACACACACACACACACACACACACACACACACACACACTCACTCGCACCGCAGGTAAGAAGCGCACCCCAAATCCAAGCCCCACCCCCCTGAGTATTTGTCTGTGTGTATGTGTTCATGTTTGCTTGTGTGTCTTTGTATTCATTTTTGTTTGTCCATCTGTGTGTGTATTCACTTGTGTGTGTGTGTGTGTGTGTGTGTGTGTGTGTGTGTGTGTATACATACATATACTTTATTTGTCCTGTACATGTATATACTGTGTGTTTTTCTTGTGTGTGTGTGTGTGTATTTGGTGTATGTGTTCTGTCCAAGTGTATACTATACTGTGTGTGTGTGTGTGTGTGTGTCCACACTGATGTAATTTCTTTAATTAAACAGTATTAATGAAGATTTTTCACAACATGCTTTAAGAGGATTGACGCTGTTTACCATCTACACACACACACACACACACACACACACACACACACACACACACTTACTTCCAGAGTTACAGAGCAGTAGAGTGTTGGTCAGTTAAACTCTCCGAGCAGGTCCGCAGTGTGAGGTCAGTAGGTGTGTCCTCTGTCTTGCTTCGATCTCACACTGATCGTCTCATCCTGTCATCCGGTGTTTCTACGTGACTCCACAGGGCGTCCTTGCCCACGATGTGTACCTGACACAGAGTGGACTTTATCCACTAGGTGCTCATGGCTGTTAGGAGTTCACTAGTCACTCTTCAGCAGAAACATGTACAGAGGTGTTGGACACCTGGGATACGTTAATCACAAGACTCTATTGTCCCTCCTCTTGAGTCTTGGAATAAACCTGTATCACAGCATGGCAGTGCTTTACTTCCTACCTGGACGGCCGGTCCTGCTCCATGCAGACTCTCCACTGGTGTCCCCACAAGGCTCAGTACTTGGTCCTCTTCTGTTCTGAATTATTCTGAGAAACGGAATTGCTGTCCATCCCAGGTGGATTCGTCCCCAATCAGGGTCTTTTGATCTGTTCAGAAAAACTGTGGTCGCGTCTTCAGTCACTGCCCGCATCCTTGGAGTAACCCTGGACAGACCACTCCCCGTTTCTTCTCACACTTCTAACCTGACACACTGATGTCATTTTCTTCATAAAGCCTCAGAATATTTTGTCCATTTCCTTTCACTCGGGAAGGGAGCACCATCCATCCTCTGTAACTGATCCCAGAACGCAGCTACACGACTCAAGTTCTCCCACACCATCCTCCTACTTCGCTCTCTCCACTGGCTTCCTGTAGCTGTGCATCAGACTCAAAACACTGCTTCTCGCATTCAAAGTCAAAAACGGACACCATGTTCCCTCCTGCACTGCTCGACTGGTCCCGTCATCTCTTAGGGATTGAGGAGGACCTGCATGAAGGCTTTCTTTCAGGAACCTAGGTGATGGAGTGAATGTTTTCTAGTAGACGCTCTGGATAAGGGGCGTCTGCCAAATGTGCTAAATGTCATAGAAATGTAGAGTGGCTGGTTGGAGTCACGGTGCAGCAGTAAGAAAATAATACTGATGCGTAGATCAAAGACATCAGAGGGTTACTTATTCACTCAGTCCCCCCTGACGTAAATGTCCTGCGAGTGTGAGTTCTCTTTGTTTGATCCTGAGTCCATGTTTTATTTTATTAAGTGTCTGTGTGTGTGTGTGTGTGTGTGTATGCAGGTATGTATGGCAGTGATCCCGACCAGGGGATGGGAGGCTTCCTGGACATCCTTAAAGGAGGAACAGAACGTTTCCTCACCAATATCAAAGACACCTCCTCTAAAGTCATCCAGTCTGTGGCCAGGTACGAGAGGGAACTTTTTATTTGCATTATTATGTTTTTTTATTTATATATGTTTATTTTATTATCTTTTTATTTAAGCTTGGTGTTCACAGTGCGAATGAAATGACCGAGGAACGAAATGAGAACGTTGTGCCTGGACTAAAGCTATACGAGTCTCTGTCTTTCACCTTTCACATACACAGATTCTTGTACTAACTACATAGTGAGGACCGAGGAGAAAACGTGCTAAGTGAGGACCAGCAGTTCTGTTTCATATACGAACACAGAAATAGTCCGCTCTTATCAGTGTAGCAAGGACAAGATGCACGCACACACACACACACACACACACACACACACACACACACACACACCGAACCCAGGCTGATGTTAGATCACATGGACAGGAAGAAGGAGAAGGTTTAATTTTAATCACAAACGGTCTCCTGCTGCATGTGCTTACATCTGCACTTTGCACGCACACACACACACACACACACACAGAGCCACTAAATAAGGAAGTGAGGGCTTATTTCATCAATAACGACCTCTACACTTTTACCCAGTAGTCAGATAGACTGTTGAACTTTTTAATCAGTCTCATACACACTCACACTCACACACACACACACACACACACACACGGTACATTTAATGGATAAGTTCAGAAATGCATCTCCATTCCACTGTTATCTCCACTCCATTATCCTGCATCCTGTATGCTCCGCCCACTCCAGCATGGCTTGCATGTTTTTGTGTGTGTGTGTGGCAAGCAACTTGCTTCAAATCTGCTCAAGTGAAGCCTTTTCTACTGTTCTGAGGTTCTAGAACGTTCAGCATGATTCTAGGACCCTGGAACTCTTCAGTTCTAAAATACTGGGCAGTATTAAAAAAAAAAAGAAAAAAAGCTTCTGAATGTTAGATTCCTGAATGTGGTTCTAGAATCCCTGGAGATCCAAAGTGCCTCGCAACATTTTATAGCGTTCTGGAACCACAATGGCATGAGTCTACAATTCCAAACGCTTTGAAGTTCGAGATTCTAGCAGTCCTGAGGTTCTTTAGTTCCAGGACGTTTCTGGAACGTTTACCGTCTGGGGTTTTGGAACGCTGTGTGTTATTCCACAATGCTGGAGTTTGAAAGGTTCATGATGATGAACTTCAAACTTTACATCTGATTCCACAGTGCTGAGACCCAGAGCGTTTAGAACTCTCAACACGGCTCTAGAGCTCTGCAGGTCCATGGTTTTGAGAACACTAGCATGTGCTTAGGAGACATGGGCATAGTGCGCACTGAACACACGGGACGCGGCTCAGTTCATGAGGGACGTAGGCATGAGTAAGGTTCTCCCACTCTGTAACACGGTTCTCACGTTCGGTTCTGTTTGATAGTTTTGTTTGAGTTTCATTTTATGTTTGTTTGTTTCTTTATTTATTTATTTATTTATTTATTTGTGTTCGTTGTGTTTGTAAATGTTGTGTTGTGGTTGTGTAACTCCACCGCATGCAGCTCCAGGTAACTATCCACCTTCTCTGAGTGTGTGACCCGCATGCACGTGTGTGTGTGTGTGTGTGTATCTGCATTGTGCATGCGTGTCCCTGTGTATTTGTGTGCTACTGTGTGTGCGCATGCGCATTTTGTTTGTTTCCATTGTGTGTGTGTCCCTGCTGGTAGTAAATATAGTGTGTGTGTGTGTGTGTGTGTGTGTGCGCTCTAAGCTCTGCCTGCTGAGTATGCATGTTATACTTTACGCTGTGTTTTGATTGGCTGCCACCTTTTTTGAATGTATTGAATATTATTGTTATAATTATTTCACAACATCTTGCCATGACGTGCAGGAGGGGCAGCTCTTCAGCTCCCTCTATAGGTGTGCTGTGGTGTAGCATACAGTGCATTTAAACGAGATTAGAATATTGTGGAAAAGTGAAACTCTTATGTTTTAAATCTAAAGCGAAAATATTTAAAGTTTTTTATTTTATTTTGATGATTAAGGTTTAAAAAAAAACTCCGGTATCTCAAAATGTTAGAATATTTTCCTAGAATCAATTTAAAAATACAGAAATTCTGAGAAGGAAGTTCATGAATGTACTCAAAACTTCGGTCCCCTAGCATGAATTACTGCAGGAGGTAGCTCGGTGGTTAAGGCGTTGGATTACAGATCGGAAGGTCGCAGGTTCAAATCCCACCACCACCAAGTTGCCGATGTTGGGCCTTGAGCAAGCGTCTCAGATGTAAAATGAGATAAAAAGTTAAGTCGCCTTCTTATCTCATTTTACATCTGAGAAGCTTGCTCAATCAGTCCAGATGCTTCGATACGGCATGGCTTAGAGGCGCTCCTGAGGCGGTACTGAGCACCAGGTTGCTTCGATAGCAGTCTACAGCTCATCTGTATTGTTGGCTCAGGTGTCTCTCATCTTCCTCTTGACAGAAGTCCATAGATTGTCCATGGGGTTCGGGTCGGGTGAGTTGTCCGGCCAGTCAAGCACAGTAAATAACACGGTAAGCAAGCCAGTTAGTGGTAGTTTTTTGGCACCGTGCTCAGGTGCAAAGTTCTGCTGAAAAAGCAAATCAGCATCTCCTTTAAGCTGGTCAGCAGACATGAGCTTGAAGTTCTCTGAAATCTCCTGGTAGACATCTGCATTGACTTTGAACCTGTGTGATAAAACACAGTGGACCAACACCAGCAGATGATCCGGCTCCCTAAATCATCACAGACTGTGGAAGTTTCATTCTAGACTTCAAATGCCGTGGATTCTGGGACTTGGTTTCCAAATGAAATTCAGCTGTGTCTTGATACGAGGAGCGTGACAGTTGTAGCCCATTTCCTGAAGATGTCTGTGGCTCGTGAAGCTCTGACTCCAGTCTGACTCCACCCTCTCTCCAGCTCTTGTTTCTGCTCTGGTTGAGGATCTTCTGTGTGTGTGCTGAACCACACCGACAGTGTTTATACTGTATGAATAATAATGAACTCAAACTCGAAATGAAATTTTCTAACATTTTTGAGATACTGGATTTTCTTAATCATCAAAATAAAAGCAACAAATTATTTAAAAATGTCATGAATCTAGAATATACGAGTTTCGCTTTTCTTATTGAAAGTAAATTTATAAGAAAAGCCGTTTCCACAGTATCCTAATTGTTTTCGATGCACTGTTTTTGTTCCTGTTGTTGTTCCTGTAGTTGACGAGTGTGTGATGTTGGCACGCCTGATTGTCTTTCCCGGTATCAAGTCCATATTGATGATGTGTTTCCTCAGTATTTTCCCCCAGTGGGAGGTGGGAAATTCCCAGTAATCCCAGCAGTGTTTGCACTCCGTCATTAGTCACCGCACAGGTCAAGATTGTGTCGTCTTTGTGTGAACTACAGTGAAAAACATTCTGGAGCAGAAGTGCAGAAATGGATCATGTTCTCCACACACACACACACACACACACAGAAAAAACACTGTGCAGCACCTGCTAGAGGTCACACACACATGGTTTTTAGCTGAAACTTCAGGATGGTGGATAAAGAGCGATGACTTCTGAGTAAGAAGGAGGACGTGTGTGTGTGTGTGTGTGTGTGTGTGTGTGTGTGTGTGTGTGTGTGTGTGTGTGTGTGTGAGAGACTCAATCCGGTGTGTGTTTTTTGTCTCAGCTACGCTAAAGGAGATCTGGACCTGTCCTACATCACGTCCAGAATAGCAGGTGAGAGGAGATGCTATAACACACACACACACATGTAAGGGAATTAACTAGACTGAATGTAACAATGACATCATGGATGTGTGTGTGTAGTGATGTCGTTTCCAGCTGAAGGGGTGGAGTCAGCCATTAAGAACAACATTGAGGACGTGCGTCTGTACCTGGACTCTCGGCACGCGGGACACTACGCTGTGTACAACCTGTCCAGGCGCTCGTACAGACCGGCCCGCTTCCACAACCGGGTCAGACATCCGCACACACACACACACACACACACACACACGCATGTATATAAAACACATCTGTGACTACTTATATATATATATATATATATATATATATATGTGTGTGTGTGTGTGTGTGTGTGTGTGTGCAGGTGTGGGAGTGTGGCTGGCAGGTGCGGCGCGCTCCCACTCTCACCAGTCTGTACACTGTGTGTAAGGGCATGCACCAGTGGCTCAAACAGGACCAGAGGAACGTCTGCATCGTACACTGCTTGGTATGTACACACACACACACACACACACACACAAAAACAGCATGTTTTTACATAATGACTGTGGAAGTGGAGTAAGGGTTCTCTGTGTGTGTGTGTGTGTGTGTGTGTGTGTGTGCAGGACGGGCGCGCGGTGTCGGCGGTAGCGTTGTGTTCGTTCCTGTGTTTCTGTCGTCTCTTCTCCACGGCCGAGGCAGCGGTGTACATGTTCAGCATGAAGCGCTGTCCCCCCGGTATCACTCCCCTCACACAAGAGGTAACACACACACACACACACACACAGACACACACACACACGGTGACTCTGCCCACTAAGTTGACTAACGCCTTCATTAGCCCTTTTAAAGACTTAACCTCAACAGACATGCACAGAGGGGAAGAAGCGCTCGTGTGTGTGTGTGTGTGTGTGTGTGTGTGGGTTTCCTGCTCAGTGTTCGCTGGCCCTCAGGCTGAGTTCTGTGTAACCGTGTGGTTTTTCTCAGGCACTGAGCGGCAGCGCGTGAGTCTAGAGCGTTTGCAGAATTAGTTGCAGCTATTAATACTGAGTGCGTAAATATTGGCCCCTGGTTAACTGTCGAAGCCCTCGGTCCTGGTGTAACACGTTCTCACGAGAAGTGTGCCGGTGACCTCACATGACCTCCAGATGAAAAACGCCAGTTCCTGGAAACTGGTCTTGAAGTGTGTTAGAGAGCGCGATCGAGCTTGAACACTGCATTGTGAGGCACAAGGGAAGTGTCAGTCAGGGCTGGGTAGTTCCACAGTCCTCCACAGGGAGGCGCTACGTCCGTGACGGGAAAGGGGACGGATTTAATACGGGTTATGAGAGCGACTTTAAAATAAGAGTCCCTGAGCTGAGAGTGTGGAGGGGATTAGTGGGGCGCTGGAGAGGAGCTGGAGAGGAGCTGGAGTCACGTCAGGTCACTCGTACGGTTCGTCGGACTGTTAATAAATACACAACAGGATGTTTATTAACTATGAATATTTAGCAGTTAGAATATTACATTGTATTATTATAATGATTTATTATTTTTTTGATTAGCTGAGAAACCGCCGTGTGTGAGTGCAGTAGAACTCGCATGTTTTTTTAATCAGCCTCTGGCGCCCTCTGCTGGTGCACTGCATTACAGCATGCTGTTCGTTTACACATTTACATTTAAATGTGTTTCTCAAATGTTAGAATCAGAAATCATTAATGATGACGTCTTTAAAAAAAAAAAGAGTCACAAACCTTAGTGTAACATTTAGGTGAAGTTGTGTGTACTTATTAATGATTATTCATTTTACTTTTGAGTGATTATTGATTAATGATTACAGACGTGTCTACAGTAGGATGTGTCTAATGATGTTGATTGATTGATTGATTGATTGATTGGCTGCAGGTATATCGAGTACATGTGTGACATGATGGCGGAGGAGCCCATCATCCCCCACAGCAAGCCCATACTGCTGCGCTCCATCACCATGACGCCCGTGCCGCTCTTCAACAAGCAGAGGAACGGCTGCCGGCCCTTCTGCGAGGTCTACGTGGGGGACGAGCGGGTCGCCACCACCTCGCAGGAATATGACCGGATGAGGCGAGTCACATGATCAGACGCAGACGGTTTGGAGTTTATATAGTCTGGAGATGATGATGATGATTCTTTCTCTCTTTCTCTCTCTCTGTGTGTGCAGGGATTTTAAGATCGAGGAGGGCAGAGCTGAGATTCCCCTCAACGTGTCGGTGCAGGGAGACGTGCTGGTGGTCATCTACCACGCCCGCGCAACACTCGGGGGACGCCTGCAGGCCAAGGTGTTACTCATTAGGAATTAAAATGATATTTATTTGTCACGTTGCACAACAGCACAGCAAACGCCATCACAGCCAGGAAGCCGGAGTCAGAGCGCAGGGTCGGACAGGTTACAGCGCCCCCTGGAGTAGACGGGGTGAAGGGGCTCGCTCCAGGGCTCCACACTAGCAGATCGGCAGGACTGGAGCTCGAAACCATGAACGCCAGTGTCTCAAAATTAATATTTAAAGATCCGAGCCCGAGTTCTGTTCAGGGTCAAAGGTCGTGAACAACCAGTGATGAGTTGGTGACTTTTATTAAACTTGTTGATTCACGTTGAAGGGAATCTGAGACACTCGCACCTAGTGGACAAAATGTCACTGTTTCACTGAAACCAGAGCAAATCTAACTTTAAAGCAACTTGCATTTAAGTGTCGGAAAGATTCAACATACGTGTTGTAGAAAATAGGAGAGCTCCACTGTCCTATTTTTCTACAACACCCCGTTCTAGAGTGTTCTCTGTGTGTTGTTAAATCCCGCTGTGTGTGTTTTGTATAGATGGCCTCCATGAAGATGTTCCAGATCCAGTTCCACACCGGGTTTGTTCCTCGAAACGCCACAACCGTCAAATTCGCCAAGTGAGTGAGGAACAGAGCTGATCTCAGATCAGAGACTCGTTTACTCTCTCTCTCTCTCTCTCTCTCTCTCTCTCTCTGTAATGATGATTTGGAATTATTTTGTATATTTCGACAAAAGTATAAATTAACTGTTGTATAAGATATAGTACTGATGTGTGTGTGTGTGTGTGTTTACAGGTACGATCTGGACGCATGTGACATCCAGGAGAAATACCCTGACCTGTTCCAAGTGAACCTGGATGTGGAGGTGGAGGCTCGTGATCGCCCCGCCCACAAGACCCCACCCTGGGACAACTTCTCCACTAAAGGCCTCAATCCCAAGATCCTGTTCTCCAGCCGAGACGAGCAGCAGGAGATCCTGGCCAAGTTTGGTGAGGAGCGCTACCTCCTGAGTGTCTTACTCTGATTGCTGGTGTTGAGATACAGGGAACATCAGTTCTCTGAAGGTACACGATCGGTCCTGTATATCAGTGTGTACGTTCTTCTCTCGCTGTTTTCTGCAGGTAAGCCAGAACTTCCTCGGCAGCCGGGTTCTACGGCGTTCTATGACTCGGGCAGTGCAGAGCCGGATTGTTCTCCTGAAGAGCATCATGACGACTCCCCCTCACCGCCCAGCACCAGCACAGACTCCAACGCTAACAACTTCTTCCAGACGCTGGACTGGGAGGGTACGCTGCTCTCACCTCACACAGCATCTCGACTTGATCACATGACCTCGTCTCTAGCCTTTCTTCTTCTTAACTAAGCTAGCATGTCTAGACTTAGCACTGTGCTGATACTAACGTTCAGGGCGCTAGTCAGGTTAATTAGCACGCATTAGGCTACCTATAATGTTGCTTCATTAAAATGTACGCTTAGTAAGTGGTTGTGAACAAGTTCATGTTTGTTCATTAAGCCCCGCCCCTACTGAGAAACCTGTAAAGGAATATGCGAGATGATTTAAAGTATTATGGGATGTAATTTTCCAGGTAGCCGGATTTAGATGTTCAGATGTTCCCGTAACTCTCCTGTTGGTTCTGTTGTCCAGACATGGGCGGGTCGCAGCGTCACCCTGACGGCGTGTCCGGACCCGTGGACGACCCGGACGATCTGAGTGGCGGCGAATCAGGCGAGGAGTCCGTCTCCTACTCCGCCCCTGCAGAGGGCCCCATGTCACGTGATGCCAGTGAGCCCCTGTTCGAGGCGGAGTTCGGCCCCTCTGACCCGCAGCCCGACACGGAGGACCTGCTGGGCCTGAACTCTGACCCCTCTCCTCCGCCCGTCGCCCCGGAAACAGGAATGAAGAGTTGCTCCAGTAATAGTGATCTGCTGAACGACTTGTTTGGCACCGCCCCTGGCTCCGCCCATACACCGGACACGGAGGATCTGTTCTTCAGCAACGCGTCCAGCCAGCCTTCAGCTGCCCCCAACGCGACTGCCCCCCCTGCTGCTGCCCCCAAAGGTACGACACGGTACTGCCCCTCAGCTCTACATCCACATGGTTCCGCCTGGACCTCGAGTGTTTTAGAACTTCAGGCCCGACAGAATCAGGAACCTCAGAACCCAGATGTAGCTGAAATGTTCTCCTGTAGACTCTAGATCCTCAGGTCTGGGGTGTTCAGTACTCTCACCCCTCTCTCTCTCTCTCGCTCTCTCTCCACAGTGAATGACATCTTCGACCCGTTTGGCATGGGGTCAGGGGTCACAGGTGGATCAGATCTCTTAGGTGACCTGCTCGGGTCAGAGGGGAGTGGTTTCAAAGCTCCGCCTCCTGCCACCAACTCCAGCCTCTTCAACCTCAGTAAGACCTCACTTCTCTTATCACCACTCTGTAGAGTCACATGACCTCGTCCTAAAGCCTGATTGGCTGTCAAATCCTAAGGCAGTGTGATTTACCCTGTCTAAGCTGATTTTTGTCGATTTGGTGTCGGGAGGTGTGTGTGTGTGTGTGTGTGTGTGTGTGTGCAACAAATCAGTGTGTTAATCAGATGTGATCTTAATACTAATCGATTAGATAAGCTCACGGGAGATGTGCCCAGGATGACATCATCAGCGAGTCAGCCTGATTTATTGGGAGGCTGGGACAGCTGGACCACCGGAACCTCCAGAACCTCCGGATCCACTGCTAGCATGTCTGCTAATGCTAAAAAACCCGCCTTCACTGGTAACCAATCAGCTGATCAATCACACAATCAGTGCAGCTGCAGTTTGTATACTGGTGTATAGATGTGTGTGTGTGTGTGTGTGTGTGTGTGTGTATAGATACACATACATATATAGTATATACATCTGTATGTGTGTTAGCTCCAGGTGTGACCTCATCATTCTCCAAAGCCAAGTCTCAGAGCTTTGACCCCTTTGCTGACCTTGGGAACCTGGGCTCCACTCTGCCAGGTCAGAATCTCACACACACACACACACACACACACACGTTAAATTAACCAGACAATTTCTGACCGACCCTGTGTGTGTGTGTGTGTTTTTCAGGCTCCTCCAGCAGCGGGTTCTCAGGGGGTGGTTTCAAATCAGCGCCCCCTGCTGGACCGTCAAAGAGTCAGTCGAGTCAGTCGAGTCAGTCATGGCAGCAGCAGCAGCCGCCGTCGTCGTCTCAGTCCACTAATAAACCATGGGCACCTCCAAGCTCCGCCCCCAAACCCAGCACCGCCCAATCAGCAAAGCCCAACTACAACCTCGGCTTCAGTGTGATTGGAGGACGAGACGAGCGAGGTCCCAGAGCGCCTGGATTTGGTACACACACACACACACACACACACACACACACACACGAAAACTTTCATAGACAAGACCGCTGTGATGTAACTCCGTGTGTGTGTGTGTGTGTGTGTGTGTGCAGGACCGAGGCCCAAAGTGAAGCAGGATGATTTTGAGGATTTATTATCCAATCAGGGCTTCGCCTACAGACCGGATAAAAGGGGTGGGCCTCGCACCATCGCGGAGATGAGGAAACAGGAAATGAGTCGAGATATGGATCCACTCAAACTACAGGTGCACACACACACACACACACACACACACACAGGTGAATTGTTGCTCCTCTGACAGGTCCTGCAGTATATTAGTGCTCGTGTGTGTTAATTTGCGTGTGTGTGTGTGTGTTAGATCTTGGACTGGATCGAGGGGAAGGAGAGGAATATCCGCGCTCTGCTCTCTACGCTACACACGGTGCTGTGGGAGGGAGAGACGCGCTGGAAACCCCTCAGCATGGCCGACCTGCTCACCCCTGACCAGGTCAAGAAGTTCTACAGGAAAGCGGCGCTCATCGTCCATCCTGACAAGGTCAGTCTCTCACACGCGCACACACACACATCATACAGTACATGTAAAGTTGTAACTTTCCCCGTGGCTTGATTAAATTCTGTTCCTCTGGTGTGTGTGTGTGTGTGTGTGTGTGTGTGTGTGTGGTGCAGGCGGCGGGGAAGCCCTACGAGCAGTACGCCAAGATGATCTTCATGGAGCTGAACGACGCCTGGTCCGAGTTCGAGAACCAAGGATCTAAAGCGCTCTTCTGAGTGACGGAACCGCACGCTCCTCTGTCTCTGCGGGGACGGGGGGACGGGGAGACGCTTCTTCAGACGGAACCTGCTACAGAGGGAAAGCGCAGCGTAAACACACCTCTCTGTAACACAACATGCCTTTAAACAGACAGACAGATGGACTGACCGGTCTGTCTCTCAGTGAAAGGACGGACAGCTGGACGAGGAAATTCTCACTCACTGCTCTTACACCGTGTGTGTATGTGTGTGTGTGTGTGTGTGTGTGTGTGTGTGTGTGTGTGTGTATGGTTAAGGGAACACAAATGAAAGCAATGCGAGTCACTTACTCTTCTTTATTTTTGTGTACTTATTTTTTTTAAATCTTATTTTTCTGTCATCTGGTATTTATGTTAATGTTCGTCTCACCAATCAGTGTGTTGTTAAATCCGTCTGTGTGTGTGTGTGCGCGTGTGCGCGTCTCCGTGTTTATGAACAGTCTTATTTATTGTTCGTGAGGCTGCACGCAGGCCGCTAATGTCACCATGAAGCATGAGTGTGTGTGTGTGAGAGTGAGAGAGAGTGTGTGTGTATGCAGCAAAAATCATTCCAAAGCATCTACAGATGTGAATGTGCTTTCTGTCTTAAAAAGACAGCGTGTTCCAGAGGCGACCCGGGGAGTTGCACCCGAGCGGACGCGCAGCGTTCAGCGCTCCTAATGTTTCATTGGTTCATCAGTCAGTAATCATCATCATCATCATCATCATCAGTCTCGCTCCGGGCGCTGATCATTCCTCTGCCCCAAAACATGACCAAATGTAAAATATTATTACCCTGTATATTACATGAGAGAGAGTGTGTGTGTGTGTGTGTGTGTGTGTGTGAGAGAGAGAGAGAGCACGTGAGACAGAGAACGAGATAATGAAGCTTATTTTTGTTGTTGTTGTTGCCGTAGTTGTTTATGAATCATTATTTAACCGCTTTATAAAAGAGGACTGATTACAGATTTTATCTCGAGGTTGAACAGATTTTCGGGTGAAGCTCAGATTAAGAGGCGACGCAGAGACGCTGAAGGACTTGTGCAGTATTTATAGTGTTGGAGAAGCTGATCATGACTCAGTGATGGATTAGTGATGAGTGTTAGAGCTCAGGGTCGGGTAGGAACCGACACACACACACATTATATACAGTGACACACTGGATGATGAAACCTGTAGGCTTGATCTGTGTGCATGTGTGTGCGTGCGTGTGTGTGTGTGTGTTCAAGCACAGCGCACTAACCAGCAGTGTTGAAGAGATCCTCAGGCTGAGAGACACGCCTCCTCCGTGTCTAATAATGGGCGGAGGATGTTAGATCATAGTCTGATCTCACACACACACACACACACACACACACACACACACACACACACTGAGCATTAATGTTGTATTATAGTGAAAGGAAGTGTGATTATTGTTGTTGTTTATTTTTGGATCATGAGAACACTATAAAACCTAATTTAGTTATAAAAACACAATGCTGGTTAGTGTGTGTGTGTGTGTGTGTGTGTGAGGAGTCTGTGATCACGCAGGGAATAAAAATCCATTTTTGTGTGGGGTGTTTGTGAGTGATAAATCATCAGCATCTTCAGATTTCAGAGGAAATTGCTGATTGTGATTAAAGTGCAACTTGCTGATGATTTAGTCCGGTTGCTGGTCAGTGTGTTCCTCTGCCTCATCCCTCCTTCATCAACAGATCTCTGTACAATAATGCTCTATTTTGGTAAAGGACGCCTCTTTCTATTATTTTGTAGTTTTGTTCTTCTTCTTCAGGGCCTTACAGCTTAGTTTCCTTTTTATTTTCTTTAATCGGTCTTGCTGAAGACTGACTCACATGATCTGCCTGTTTTTTTTTTTTTTTTGGATTGAATGAAAAAATAAATCTCAATCAACATCTAGATCAGACTGATGTATGTGTGTGTTTTTTTTAATGAATTAATTGATTTAATTTAATCTCTGACACTGCACTAACCCTGAAGGAAATTGTTTCTCCAGTGGCTGCATATTTAAAAAGATACAAAATACAATAGGATAAAAAAAACAAACAGATATAAATAGAATAAAAATATAAAGAAAAAACTACAGACTGTACAGAAAGGTGCAGAATTGTCTCTCTTGTGTATTGTACATGTATGTTGTTGCACACAGGAAATATATTGCACATAATATTTGATGTTGCACATAACGTAGTAATGACGGTGCACACCGGATAAATACATACATACATATATATATATATATATATATTGCACATGATTTACATAATATTGCGTAATTAGTGGTTTTGCATGTGATCTTGTTATCGTGATGATGACATGGCACAATGAATCAGGGCATTATAAAGCTCTATTGATTATAATGTCATGACAGCTCCCCAATGAAGGGGGAGGAGTTATAGAGTGTGATTGCCACTGGTACAAATGCCGTCCTGTGGGGTTCAGGTTTAGACGTTGGTAGTCTCAGTCTGTGGCTGAACGTTCACCTGTATGACATCAGTGACTCGTGTAGGGGATGTGATGGATTCATCAGTTTCTTCAGCATCCTCCTCTCAGATACCTCGACTAGAGACTCCAGCTCCACTCCTGCTTTCCTGATGAGCTTGTTAAGTCTGTTGGTTCTGCATACATTAAAGGACCTCCTGAGTCTCCTGAGAAAGTACTTGCGACTCTGACCTTTTTTGTCAATGTGGACACCCAGGTATCTGTAGCTGTCCCCAACGTCCACCTCACTGCACATGATGTTTATGGGGTTGGGGATCGTCCTCTACTTCCTAAAATCTACCACCAGCTCTTTAGTGTTTGAAACGTTGAGAAACGTGAAACGTCGATTATGATTTGTGAATCACATGTTCTCGTCTTCGGAAGTTCTCTACTGTCTAAACCTCCACCTGGGTTTCACCTGCAGGTATCTCAGCCGTGTTCCTCACAGCTCCAGACCGCTGCTGTCTTCTGTAGAGACATTAAGCCTCAACTTTAACATCTACACACACACACACACTCCTGGGTTTATAACCTGAGGAATCCAATCTGAGCCTTAAAACTTGATTACACTCGTGCACTTTCCTGGCCACTGGTGCAGATGGAGGTTCAGGTCTACACCCTGCTGGAGGAGTGTCTCAGGTCCGTCACTATTCAAGTTAAAACACGTCGGTTCAGACTGGAATATGAAGGAATTGTTTATAACGAGCCTTACAGCTCGGCTTCAGAGTGTATCAGGGCAACGCTAAGTGCACTACTGAGAAAGTTGAAATTTTCACACTGTTTTAGAGTGAAATGTTGACTTCATCAGAGTGACCGGAGTGCACGTTTAGTCTGAATATCACACCCCAGTGCTGAGATACAGGGCGTCAACTTGACACCAATTACAAACTATATATATATATATATATATATATATATATATTGGTGCTGCACAACTGCTGTTTGGCTGCTTCTGGCAAGGCGTCGCCACAGGGGACCATTCGGTCCGCACACAAGCATGGCACACACGATATAATATAATAGCAATATATACTTGTTATAATCACACACTCACAATAATCACACACTGTTTGTCACCTTTCAAGGCATCCTGTGGGGCATTTTTGCTGTAGGTTTTGTGGACCAAAGGGCACCAGTGGGGCATTAGTGGGGCGTCGGCATGTCAGTGCAGTCCAGGGAGGTGTTCCCTTCACCATGTTATTCACGTGAAAATGTGACATCATCTGATCACGTGATGATGACGGATGAATCTGGTGATAAAATAAAAACAATATAATATACGCACTACAATCACACACTGCTCATAACCATACACACTCACCACAATCACACACTTTCTGTAATCAAACACTAACTATAATCACACACTCTGTAATCGCTCTATAATATTTAAGTAAAAAAAAATGACTTACATAACGTTTGAATCTCACCTCTGCTGTGCGTGTGTTTGCGTGTTTCCCCTGTGCTCGGTGGGTTTCCCCCCAGGTTTCCTCAAAGGCACCATAGGCTGAGTGTGTGATCCTGAACTGTGTAAACAATTAGTCACGTAAAACATTTAAATGTAGAAATCATCTACGATGGTGAATAAATGAACCAGGAAATGAACCATGTAAACATTTAGATGTAAACAAATGCTCGTACAATACAATAAATAATGTAGACAGTCATACATGTTGTCATGTAGAAATTACAATAATAATAAATAAAAAAAACTAACAAGTCTGGAAGTGTATTTTAGAAACATCCCGGTTAGCGGTGTAAATATCATCCTGTAATAAAAAAAAAGGGGGGAAATAAACAGTGTTGGAGAATTTCCAGCATTAGAGAGTTGCTTAGCAGTAGAGCTAACAGGCTTCAGGTTTCATGATTTTCAGTCTTAATGAGCAGATAAACAGATTCACACTCTACACGGGCTTTTGGCTAGCATGCTAACACAGGGCGGCTAGCAGCGTGTACGCTAATCCGCTCGAACTCAGAGCTAAAGGTTAACAGTGTAGAGCTTTTCTCAGCTTCTGTTAGGTAAAGTAAGTGTATCACACTAAGACACAATGTCTCTCTGTCTCTCTCTCTCTCACTGTCTCTCTGTCTCTGTCTCTCTCCAGAGTTCCAGCATGATGCTTTCTGAAGTAGAGATTTGCTTAATCTGATTAAAATGCGAGTGTGTGGTGTGAAAGAGTGCTCCAAGAGGAGAGCGCCAACAATGGGCCTCCCTCCAGCTCACACTGCACCTGTCCACACACACACACACACACACACACACACACACTGTGGCCAGTCTGTCACACACTGATAACGCTCTCTCTCTCTCTCTCTCTCACACACACACACACACACACACACACCCTCCACCTCAATACGATTTTCTTTTCAGGGATAAAGACGGAGTGATTCAGAGAGAGAGAGAGAGAGAAAGTGGAAAAATGTTAACATGCAGAGTGTGAACTCGCTACAGGGGCAGATAAAGAGATCAGGCTAATCGGCTAATACCACACACACACACACACACACACACACACACACACACACACACACACACACATACACACACACACACACACACACACACACACACACACACACACACACACACACACACAGAGATTGCTTTAGAGATGAAGATGGTATGAATGAGTGTGTGTGTGTGTGTGTGTGTGTGTGTGTGTAAATGTTATGACAGACAGACAGTGTGTCTGAGAAAGAAAAGGAAAGAAGGATGAAGAAACGGGTTAAGAAAGGGTGTGTGTGCGTGTGTGTGTGCGTGTGTGTGTGTGTGTGTGTGTGTGAGAGAGAGAGATCTGCTGTAGTGTGATATCAGATTTAGTCTGAGTGTGAGAGACAGATAAGGAAAGATGCTCAGAGCTCTTTATCATCACATTAAGACTCGTGTGAGGGGAGAACACACACCCCACACACCCCACACACACCCACACAGACTTATGACACACACACACACACACACAGTTGTAGACACTAACACAGCCGCCGTGTCTGAGTTGTATTATCCATATGTGTGTGCATGTGTGTGGGTGTGTGTGGGGTGTTTGGGGTGTGTGTGTGTATCAGCTGCATTCATGATCCTGGGTTTGTTATTGTGCGAGTAGCAAATAATATTAAAATTGAATAGTAAAAATTAAATATGGTCGTCTAAAATAAAACGCGAGCTCATTACTGATTAAACTCATCTCTGACTAATCACCAGCACAATAACTAACGACTGTAACTAACTTAATAATTACTAGCAATTCATCAATAACTATCAATAACATTAATTTTTTTGTATAGTGCTTTTAACAATTGTCATTGTCAGCTTTTCACAATCAAAAGAGTGTGTGTGTGAATCAGAATGATCAGATGGTCCCTGATGAACGAGCCGAGGGCGACGGTGCTGAGGGAAAAACTCCCTGAGATGGTAATAGGAAGAAACCTTGAGAGGAACCAGACTGAACAGGGAACCCATCCTCATCTGGGTGATAACGGATAGCAGGAATTTGATCTGCACTCATACTGTGTGTTAGGAGGCTGGAGGTTCAGTAGAACAGGGGATGTTGTTAGTTATTGGAACTTAAACACTATAACTAACAAAATGATAACATTTGACTGTAACTAATGTAATAATAACTAATGACTGTAACTTAATAATAACTGGACAGAATCACTGGCAGATAAAGTGATCAAAATAAAACTAATAGTAAACTGATCATCTAATAAATCTGATAATATAATGCGATACCATCTGAAGTGAGGAACTGAAGCTCATATAATGAAGCTCAATTAAAACAATCCTGAGTAATAATGATTATTAATATTAACCTCATACAAAACCTCAGTCATGATTTATATTTTATTTAGATAGAATCAATCTGCATCAAGTTAATCCTGCTGTATTAATACTATAATTCCAATTTATAATCTTGCTGTCGACATTAAATTAATGAAAAAGCAGCTGGTGTTAAACAAGTCAAACATAAGAATTACTCAGACGTCTGAACTCTTTCTGTCTGGAACTAAACAACAACAACCGTCATCAACTACAACAGGAAACAAAGTTCATTTGGCTAGAGGTCTCTCTCTCTCTCTCTCTCTCTCTCTCTCTCTCACACACACACACACACACACACACACACACACACACACACACACACACAGAGCTCTACTTGGTCAGTTTTGACTCCAGCGTGACCTTTAGGTGATAAGTTAAGCTGTGCTTTCTGTCTCTGCTCTCAGGACACTCCGGCCATCACAAAGCTCATCGCTATGGTCACACATCTCCTAAATGACCCCACAAAGGCTGTCGTCATGGCGACCTGACTCTCAGTTGACCATCGGCGGGGTCATCACTATGGTCACACACCTCTTAAATGATCATCACAGCCAATAAACACTGCTAAACACACACACATATGTGCTTTTATGACGGTTTCCATTGTGGCATCAGGTTTAATGACAGCGTGTGTTTGTATTCTTCTTTAATACAAGTTTATTTGAACTATTTCACACATACACACACTCCTCCTCAGTGGACGCCTTCTATTTGTCCCAGCTTTACTCCTATACAGCACTGGGTTTATCATTTAGAAACTGATACTGATTTTGTGTATAGTGTGTGAGCGTATAGTGTGTGAGCGTATAGTGTGAGCGTATAGTGTGTGTGTGTGTGTGTGTGTGTGTGTGTGTGTGTGTGTATAGTGTGTGAGCGTATAGTGTGAGCGTATAGAGTGTGAGCGTATAGTGTGAGCATATAGTGTGTGAGCCTATAGTGCATCAGTGTATAGCGTGTGAGCGTATAGTGTGTGAGCATATAGTGTGAGTGTATAGTGTGTGTGTGTGTGTGTGTGTGTGAGCGTGTAGTGTGTGTGCGTATATCGTGTGACCGTATAGTGTGTGAGCATATAGTGTGAACGTATAGCGTGTGAGCATATAGTGTGAGCGTATAGTGTGTGTGTGTATATAGTGTGAACGTATAGCGTGTGAGCATATAGTGTGAGCGTATAGTGTGTGTGTGTATAGTGTTTGAGTGTATAGTGTGTGAGCGTATAGCATGTGTGTGTATAACGTGAATGTATAGTGTGTGTGTGTGTGTATAGCGTGTGAGCGTATAGCGTGTGAGCGTATAGTGTGTGTATAGTGTGTGTTTATAGTTTGTGAGCGTATAGAGTGTGTGTGTATAGTGTGTGTGTATAGTGTGTGTGTATAGTGTGTGTGTATGGTGTGAGCGTATAGCGTGTGAGCATATAGCGTGTGAGCGTATAGCGTGTGAGTGTATAGCGTATGAGTGTATAACGTGTGTGTGTATAGCGTATGAGTGTATAGTGTGTGTGTGTATATAGCGTGTGAGTGTGTAGTGTGTGAGCGTATAGTGTGTGAATGTATAGTGTGTGAGTGTGTAGCGTGTGTGTGTATAGTGTGTGAGTGTATAGTGTGTGAGTGTGTAGTGTGTGAGCATATAGTGTGAGCGTATAGTGTGTGTGTGTGTGTGTGTGTGTGTGTGTGAGCGTGTAGTGTGTGTGCGTATATCGTGTGACCGTATAGTGTGTGTGTGTATATAGTGTGAATGTATAGCGTGTGAGCATATAGTGTGAGCGTATAGTGTGTGTGTGTATAGTGTTTGAGCGTATAGTGTGTGAGCGTATAGCATGTGTGTGTATAACGTGAATGTATAGTGTGTGTGTGTGTATAGCGTGTGAGCGTATAGCGTGTGAGCGTATAGTGTGTGTATAGTGTGTGTTTATAGTGTGTGTGTGTATAGTGTGTGTGTATAGTGTGTGTGTATAGTGTGTGTGTATAGTGTGAGCGTATAGCGTGTGAGCGTATAACGTGTGTGTGTATAGCGTATGAGTGTATAGTGTGTGTGTGTATATAGCGTGTGAGCGTGTAGTGTGTGAGCGTATAGTGCGTGTGAGCGTGTAGTGTGTGAGCGTATAGTGCGTGAATGTATAGTGTGTGAGTGTGTAGCGTGTGTGTGTATAGTGTGTGAGTGTATAGTGTGTGAGTGTGTAGTGTGTGTAGCTAAACTCACAGCAACATTCAGAATGTTTGTGTTCACATTTTATTAAGAAAAATTGTTACACTGATCCAATAAATAATACGTTCCAATGATGACAAACACTCCGAGGTACTGTGCGGAAATATAAATCATAAATATAAACAATCTTTGGCTGTAATTTAAAAAAATCTAAAATTTTATTTCTGTTCAATAAATTAACAAATAATAAAAAAATGTAGAAATCCAATAATAAAATGAAAATAGTTATCATGTACAGAGTAATCAGGACGATATGATGATGGTCATAAATATGAAACTGAATAAATACGAATAAATAATTTAGCTTTAAAAGAAAAACAGCTAGTATCAAATGTTTTTTTTTTTTTTACATTTCTTAAAAAACATCATATCATAATAATAACAAATCAATGCCATAAATAATAACGCTACATGAGGATCACCTGGGTCAGAGACAGAGTTAAACCTGGTGCAGCTTGGAAATGTTCCTGAAAATGTTCTGAACGTTTCTACAACGCTGCTGCAACCTTATCACAACACTTACAACATTATCACAACGTTAGTTTTAGCCCAACCTTTAAAATCCTTTTAAAGTCCCGTCTACCACATTGGTGACCATTATAGTGCCATTCTTTGTTAACGTGTGTGTGTGTGTGTGTGTGTGTGTGTGTGTGTGTTTCTAAGAGAAAGGAGGTTCATGTATAAGAACTATAAGAACAGAGGTTCTAGAGCCTCCCTTTGTGAACATAGCAGAGGTTCTAGAGTTTGTTCGTGAGGTTCCAGGCTTCTACACATCGCTGCCGAGGTTCTAGAGTTTGCCAGTAATTGTACATTTGGCTGCTCTGTTCATCACAAATGAAAGAACAATTTAAGAGCTACATCATGGGGGAGTAAAAGTTCTATATTTAATCTGAATTGAAGCAGATGATTCATGCAGCTCAAGCAGGGGTTCGAGATCGATAGGTTTGTGTAAATACTGCAGAGGATCTCATTACCATGAATCTAGAGCCCACGCACTCAGTGCAGCTTTCCACACAGTCCGTGTAGCTCCAGAAGGTTCTTTAAGTTCTCCAGACTGTATTTTTGGTTCTACCACGTCTCTGCACCGTCACTGCCGGACCCAGGAGAGTGCGCTTCAGTCTGTGAGCTCAGGTTCCTCATGTTCCCCGTGATGAGCGTGATGAGGGTGGAGGAGGAGGGTTCTGACGCTCCGTCTCTTTGTTTCTCCAGCAGCGTGAGCAGGAAGGTGATGTAGCGCATGGCCAGCCTCAGGATCTCGTTCTTGCTCAGCTTCTTCTCAGGAGGATGAGTCGGGATGAGCTTCCTGAGTTCTGCAAACGCCGTGTTAACGCTCTGCTGCCGCCAGCGCTCGCGGGTGTTACTGAGCACCTTACGCGTCATGCTGGAACTGAGAGAGAGGGGGGGGGGGGGATTAGTCTCTCGTTTTTCTGCATCATTACATCAGAAGGGTGGGGTTTAATCACCGAAAGTACAATAAAAAAGCTCGATTTAATCCGTAAAAAAGAGAAACTAGCTAAAATTACAACGGATTCCTTGAAAGCAAAGTTTTCTACACCGATTCTAAAATATTACAAACAAACACCGGAGATAAATAAATATACAATATCTAGACTTAATCCTTAACACTGTAGTAACATTACAAAAGGAGTTGGGATTTGTTCAGGAAAGTTGCAGCACTAGATGTAGATTTTATCTGAGAAATCCTAACACAGCTACTGAGTCTACACAGGAACTGCCAGATTTTCATTTTGTAACACTATAACAGGGGCTCGGAATTTCTGCCTATTATAATAAGATGCAGATACATTTTTTTTCTTCACTTTTTAAAGAAGCAGATTTCTTTAGCTCTATATGCACGTATAAATCTTGATAGCTCTTTATAGCTAAAGAAATCTGCTCCATTCATTTGGAATCATCATGATGAAGAGCTTAAACACAGACATAAAAAACTGATAAAGGTAAAGGTTCTCCGGGTTACTATGAGACGTTCAGCCATCTCAGACTGCTTTTATGGGTGTATGTAGTAGACAACATGTGGAAGATGGTTCTTACGATTCTACCTCAAAGACGTCCATCAGTCACCAATCATTACTGCAGATTATTTATATAGACTATAAACAAATATACTCGAAAACGAAATTTATACATAGTCGCAATATATTAGGAAGCGTCTAAAGCTCATGTATGGAGCTTACCTGGGAGTGTGTCTGACTACAAGCTTCAGAGAGTCCCGTCTTCTCACCCAGCTCTTCAGAGAGATTCCACTCAGCGTGTCCTCTCCCTGTGGGCGTCAGTGTGTCCTCTCGCTGAGACTCTGGGCAGTGTGTCTCTTTACTACAAGCTTCTCTGACTCTGAGAGAAAAGGAAGAATAGATGAGGAGAGGGAGGGATGGAGGAATGGAGGGGGAGGACCAGCAAAGGCTTATCAATTTTATAGCTGTATTGTATTCACCCCGACAAACACGCAACGCTAACACACACACACACACACACACACACACACACACACACACACACTACAATAACATTAACACACCTGTTTAAAGTCACTCTCATGGTGAACATTTTTGTGATTTAAAAAAAAAATCAAACCAAGTGGTTCTGTTTACAGAAATGGAGAATAAACTAATACTCGAACAAGTTTAAATAAATTGCAAATCACAGCCAAATTAACCAGTAAGGTGTATTAAATGCATCCCTCTATATTTACATCCAGCAAGATTCCACAAATCATTATTTTGATCCCGTAGGATCCCTGTTCCCTTTTGACGCACAATAGGATATTATTTTAGTAAATACAGCAGAGGTTGTAAAACAAATTGTTCATACAATTTTAAGAAACTTGTTCATAAGAGGCAGAGTGTTTTAAGATTTTGTATGTGAAATTATAATTTGATTGTTACCAGAATAAAACCAGATCATGCTGAATCAAATGTTCAAGATTTTATTGTTCAATAAACTGTATCAGGAAGCTGTTATTTGTCATTATTACATTACAAGTGTTATCCCTAATATAATGTCAGTATAGTTGTTTACTGAGGATTTGTTCAGTGAAAGAAACAGACGGTGTTATTTTAATCCAAATTACACAGACAGACTGACAGTCACACCTCAAGTGCTAGTTTCTCTTGTTCTTTATACCTCTGTGTGTGTGTGTGTGTGTGTGTGTGTGTGTGTGTGTGTACTCACTTGTCTTCTAATAAGTCTGTCAGTGAGAGGAGTTTCTGATTGGCAGATTCCCTCTGTCAGAGCTACACTCGGGTTTTATCAGCTGTGTGGTAATCTTGTTTAGCGTGACCAGCGGGGCTACACAGAAATTACACACTTAGGAAAAAAATCACCAAAACCTGAGGGTTTAAAAATGACCCAAAGCTCTCTTTCTCTCTTTCTCCATATCTCTTCAAACTTCAAACTTTTATATATATATATATATATATATATATATATATATATATATATATATACTGTATATGATATTTTTCAGGAAAGTCAGCCAGTGCAAATTAAAAAAGAAAAAAAGAAAACATTTTTCCTGGATGTACATAAAGGTCCCTATCTCTGTTTTTCTTGCTCTGTCTCAGTCTCTCGCTTTTTCACCCCCCTCCCAATCTTTCTGTCTCACTCTCTCCTCTCAGATCTGAAGCGTCTGTCTAGCTGAAGACATTGTGTGTGTGTTTTCTCCTCTAAGCGCTGGAGTGTTTTCTGTGAAAAGTCTCTCGGATTTTCTTGGATTTGCATAATGGGATTATGGAGGGCAGCCGGAGTGTATTCACACACACACACACACACACACACACACATACAGACACACACACACACACACACACACGCACACGTAGCACCTGCAGCACTGGCCATTCAAAGCTGAAATAAGTTTTTACTAAGCAACATATTGCACAACAACCTCACATCTACCACCTTGTGCAGCTCACTCACCACATATATATGACATATGCAGGGCAAAACTAAGAAATTCAGAACTAAAGTTCAATTCCCAGCCTGCGCTCCAAACCCAGTCACCACACAGGACATCTTTGGTGCCAGTTTCAAGCCTGGATGTACTGTATATGGCAGAGTTGCATCAGGAAGGGCATCCAGGGTAAACTGTTTTGTTATGTTAAATGTGCAGATTGGATGATCTGGTGTGGCAACTACTTAACAAGAGCAGCCAAAAGAAAAACAATGCAGTGCAGAACCTACATCCCCCATTATCTACAACCTTAAACATTGAAGTATAAGAACGCAGTTTCAAAAGGATCTCAAGTAGAGAAAAGTCAAAAGATCTCTGTCTGTCGACCTGATTTTGTAAAAAGTGCTGTATGACATCTGGTAATGTTACACCAGTGGCACCATATCATATTGAGAGGACTGAGGTGAATGCAAATGTTTTAAGGCTAAAGCTGTCTCTCTGTCGAGCTATACATGTCGCTCCTGAGCTGCCAGTGATTCAGACCCCTCTGCCCATTGGACCCGTCTAACCCGTCCTGCAGTCCTGCTTCTGGTTGGAGATCTTGTCGCATGGATGCCCCGTGTGGTCTGCCTGGGATGCGTGTGGTGGCTGGGGATGGTTTCCACGAAGACTGTCCTGTCCTCGACTGATGCAGACAGCTGTTCTCTGGGGACCTGTGACTTCAGTTGTTCGATAGCTCAGGACTGGAATTTCCTACAGTCTACCTGAGCCTCCAGGAACAAACTGGACTCCATTTAATTTAAACACATCTCCTGTTATACTGAACTTCCAGTGTTACACATTATTATGCAGATCAATCCCTGCTCTCCGTTATCACCCAGATGAGGATGGGTTCCCTGTTGAGTCTGGTTCCTTTCAAGGTTTCTTCCTATTACCCTCTCAGGGAGTTTTTCCTTGCCACCGTCGCCCTCGGCTCGTTCATCAGGGACAATCTTATCATTTTGATTCATACACATTCGCATTTCATACAAACTTACTTATTTTGATTGTGTAAAGCTGCTTTGTGACAATGTCAATTGTTAAAAGCGCTACACAAATAAAATTGAAATTGAAGCTAGCCCACCGGAACACACCTCCTCTTCCCTTTACATGCCCAACAAGTTTGCTGTTCTCAGTAAAGCACCTGCTGAGAAACCTGACAGAACTCTCGTTATAGGAGACTCTATACTGAGGCACATGAAATTAGCTTACAGCAGGTTATGGTTGCTAAACCGCTGGCTGTTCAGGTGGTGCTTGGAAAACAGTGTGACAATTGGAGTACCTGAGAGGGTTAGGGTTAGGGTTAGCCCAAAGCTGGCCTGTTAGGGTGGGACGGTGTCCATCTCACTCGGGAAGGCGCTGCTCTCATTTCTTGCAGTATAGCTCATAGTCAGTCCTAGTTAATTGGTGACTACCCAGAGCCCAGGCCAGGGAGCAGACAAACAGGTTAATCCAAATGTCTGCACCATATTGAGAGACACATTGAGTGTCTGTTCCCCAAGCTAAACACAAATTGAGAAAGACCTAGAAAGTCTGTTTTAGTAATTTCATAAATATAAAGACCACAAATTTAGAGCGCACTGAATACACAGCCAGCACCTCTGATCTGACGCTAGGACGCTAGTTAAATATTAGATCTCTCGCATCTAAAGCATTACTGTTAATGAAGCTATCACAGATCAGGAGTTTGATATAATGTGTTTAACAGAAACCTGGATTAAACAGCACAAGTATGTAGCTTTAAATGAAGCTAGTCCTCCTGGATATATATATATATATATATATATATACGACTGGTAGAGGAGGACTATCAAACGTCATCCTTTTTACCTTCCTCAGGAATTTACATCAGTCATAATCACCGTTGTTTATATTCCACCAAAAGCAGACATGGACAGTGCCTTATGCGGAACACCAAACACAATACCAGGAACGTCAACCTCAAAAGTGCAGCTGCCTATAACGTGGGATTTGCGTCGGGTGACATGAAGTGTACAAGACTGCTCCATACAACGTTCGGAAGGCAGAAAAGTAGGCAAAGCAGCTCTATGGGAGGAAACTAAAGTCCCAGCTCTAACAGAATAAAAATCTAGGAGCCTGTGGCAGGGACTGAAGACAATAACAGGCTACACTGTAAACCCAGATAAGTTGGCAAAACTATGGGTAATCAGTTACATAAAAGTAATGATGTTTCCAATTTTAAATAAACAGAACTCAGTTTTTGAGTTTGTTGTACTCATTCATATTAATATTTCTTTACTTGCATTATTGAGTAGCCCAACTCATACTATTTAATAGCAATTATCATTTTTTTAGTTGTTGCAAATCAAATAAATTGTTTCTAGTCTTTCGGCTGCTCCCGGCAACGGGTCGCCATAGCTCACAATCCAGTTCGCACACAAGCTTGGCAGAGGTTTTACACCAGATGCCCTTCCTGACGCAACCCTCCCATTTTATCTGGGCTTGGGACAGACACTTCATCCAGTTGTTGGGAATCGAACCGGGGGCTTTCGTGCCCTATTGCCCTGATGACGTCAAACACAAAATTGCTAGGCTGAAAGATTTTAAGGTGGTGGAACTTTAAGGTGACAGTTAATATTACTTAAGTACTTACAGTTACTAAAAATATAAAATTTGTTCAGCTAACCTGAAAAGTGTCATTTCTACAAACTCATAAATACCAAAAAGTTCTAAATATTCTTCAATTAATCATCATTAATTTGAACTAATTGTAATTATTTAAGTTAACAGTACTCAATATGTTTAATTACTTTGAGCATTACGGTTTACAGTGTATAAAGCACCAACATCCGGTATGACGATTGCGGACGTGTCTCTGGCAGACGAGCTGAACACCTTCTATGCGCGTTTTGAGGCTGCAGCCAGAAATGCAAATGCTAACAATGCTAGTTAATGGCTGCAGACAGGAAGAATGGCAACATTGGAAATGCGTTCTTTATCTCCGAGCATGACGTGAGGAGAACCTTCAGGAGAGTGAACTCCAGGAAAGCAGCAGGACCAGACGACATCTCAGGTCGAGTCCTCAGAGCCTGCACAGACCAGCTGGCACCTGTGTTCACAGAAATATTCAACTTCTCCTTATCTCAGTATGTAATCCCTACATACTTTAAAGAGTTCACCATTGTTCCTGTCCCAAAGAAACCCCATCCTGCTTTCCTCAATGATTATTGCCCGGTAGCCCTGACAGTAGTGATGAAGTGCTTTGTCAGAGACATCCATGTCAGTGGATCTTCAATTTCCTAACTGGCAGACCACAGGCAGTAGGAATAGGCAAACATGTCTCAGCCTCCCTCACCCTCAGCACTGGAGCCCCCCTGTTCCAGTTCTGAGCCCCCTGTTGTACTCATTGTACACCTACGACTGCGTAGCTACTACCAACTCCACCAACATCATTAAATTTGCTGACGACTCTAGGAATTAGGAATCTGGAGAACTAGTGCCAGAGCTAATAGTGGACTTTAGTACTAAGCAGGAGAGGAACTACCAGACCCCCATCACCAATGAGTGCCCGATGGAGAGAATGGACAGCTTCAAATACTTTGGTGTTCACATCACGCTGGACCTACCATGGTCCTGTCATCAACACCGTGGAGAGGGCCCGGCAATGTCTCTACCACCTCGGACACTTTAGAGACATTAGACTGCCCTCTAAGGTGCTTAGGAACTTCTACTCCTGCACCATAGAGAGCATCCTGATGGAAAACATCTCAACCTGGTTCAGGAACAGCACCATGCAGGACAGACTAACTCTACAGAGGGTGGTGCTATCAGCTGAGCGCATCATCTGCACCAAGCTCCCTGACCTGCACTCAATCTACAACAAACAATGCTGTACCATTCCCAGGAAGACCAGGAAAGACCTCAGTCACCCCAAAAATGGACTGTTCTCTCTGTTGCAGTCGGGAAAGCATTTTCGCTTCCTGAAGGCCAACACAGAGAGACTGAGGAGGAGCTTCTTCCCGCAGGCTATAAGGAATCTCAATCACAACACCACATAGGACGTTTTCCAATAACACTCTGAGCTGCTTTCTCATTACCTACCACATTGCTCATATGGAACACCTGCACATTTTGCTGCCCATAGAACTGCGAACTTGTGACACAGACATTAGACACATTCACACATTACATATGGCACTGTTGCACATTTTGCACACCACACTACTATGAATTTTGAACTGCAACCTTGCACACTATTCTGCACATTCCACACATTATCTTGCCTATAACTGGACACGGCTGGACATTATTCTTCTATTTTTTAAAATTCTATTTTATTATTTTGTTATATAATTTTAAAAAAATATTTCTATCATTATTTTACTATTTCATTTTCAGTATATTTCTAATTAGTAAAATTCTCTTTTTTTTCTTCTTTCATATTGAAACTTTCTTTTTGAATTTTGCATTTCACTACTGTGTATGACTGTGTATGTGACAAATAAAATGTGAATTTGATTTGAATTTGATACTGAAGTTGTACGGGGAATGTTTGGCTACCCATCTCTGCTCAGATGCATGGAGTTTGTGCTTTGTGATAATGTAGATTAGTGTATCATTGTCTGTCCAGATGGTGAAATTGTGTCCCTTTTGTCATTTAATTAAGTTATTTAATTAATCACAAACAGACCATTTCAATGCCAGGAACTCTCAATGGTATGCAGAATAATTGCTCTGAGCACAGGTGAGATTCTTGCTGGTGATGGGGCATGCCTTAATCTCGCACTTTCTGACCTGAGATAACACAGCACCTACTCCATCTTAAGAGTAATTTGTTGACAGAATGAATAATTGACTGAAATCAGGATGTACAAGGATGACCGAGCAGATCTGCTCAAATCAATCACATTGCTCCTGTCCCCAGTTACTTGGATGCAACTTCCTAAACAAAGAAGCACTATGTGCTTTCCCTTTTCCTCCCTTTAGGTGCAGCATCAGGGCAAACAAGTGCTTAGCTATACTGGAACAATCTTATATAAAGTGCTTGTAGTACAGAACCATGCCCAAGAATGACTTAATCTTCCTCTGCGATGGAGTCCTCCATGCCATTCTCCATTATGAGGTCTTTTTCTGTCATAGCAGTGATAGCTTTGACCTTGTTAGGATCAGTTGAGGCACCATTTTCATCCACAACATGCTGCAAGAACCTCACAGTTCTTCTGAGTAGTTGACATTTTTGATGGGCCAGTTTCAATCCTTGAGCACACAGTCTGCTAAAGACCATCTCTGGCTTCCTGAGGGTTTCAGCTTCATTAGACGTATACCCATGTACATCATCCAAGTAGCAGACAGTGTCAGGACGTTCTGGTCACCCAATATACTCATCATGAGGTGCATGAAGCTTGCAAGTCCGTTACAAAGGCCCTGTGGTAGTCGGTTGAACTGATAAAGCCCCTCTGGTGTGGTAAAAGCTATAAGGTTTTTGACGTCCTCTGCCATGGCGATGTTATAAAAGCCAGAAGTGAGGTCCATGGCACTGAAGATGGCACTCCTTCCCAGAGCTTCAAGACAGTCAGACTAGTGTGGCACAGGATGCGCATCCTTAACTGTTCAACTGATGATAATCCACACACATCCTGAAATCCCCATTCTGTCTCTGCAACTTGAGTTCTTCGGCTGGTTTCTGCCCAGATATTCAATGGCAATGCAGGGTGACACATCTCTGCTAACTCTCAGCACAGTACTGTGAGGACCAGCTCTGAGCTGGTGGAAGGCAGAAAAGACCAAAGTAAAGGGCTGGGAGTCTTTCAAAGAGGCATTCATGGCTGCATTCCTGCTGGAAGACTACATCACTGAAGTTGAGGATAAATTAAAGTTGCTGGTACAACAGCCTGGACAACGCCTGAGAGACTTTGCCTATGACTACAGGGCCCTCTGCCTGAAGTGGAAGAAGGGGATAACACTCATGCAAGAGCACTTATGGCGATAGCTGAATGATCAGGTTCCCTTGAGTAGCACTCACACCCTGCAAAGGTTTGTTATGGCTGATGGAAAAATACGCCAGGCCCAAGATATGACTCAGCTATCAGTGGCATGACACAGGATGTCAGATAGATACATACATAATGAAGGACAACCACCTGGCTTATCCCGCACCACCTCTAACATCCTGGGAAAAACATCACTAGAAAGAGACAAAATTTCATTATCGGACAACACGCCCTTCAAATCTAGAGCTTACCGAGTTTTACCCTTAAATAAAAAGATAACTGAGGATCAGATAGACCAGATGCTGAAGGACAACATCACTGAACCTTCCTGTTCGCCCTGGTCATCTCCCGTAGTGCTCGTTCCGAAACCCGATGGGTTTTACTGTTGTGGACTTCAGGAAACTAAAAAGTAAAGCCAAACTGGATGCTTATCCATTGCCACTGATTCACAACATCATTGAATCCCTGGAAGGAATCAAGCACATTGGATCTGCAATCCGGTTACTGGCAGGAGGAGATGGAGAAAGAGAGCCGAGAAAAGACCGCCTTCATCACCCCTAAAGGCTTCTATCAGTTCCTGTCCATGCCATATGGTCTCAGAAATGCCTCTGCCACCTTCCAGAGGTTAATGGAGAAGGTTCTGGCTGGCCTGAGAGGAAAATGCTGCTTCGTTTACATGAACAATATCATTATTTCTTTAAACACCATGGAGCAGCATACCCAACATCTTAATGCCTTAATGCCAAGACTCACGCCAACCTCTCCTTAAACATTTTTTAATGAACAGCTGAAGTTTCTGGGACACATCATCTCAGAGGATGGTGTACATATCAACCCTGAAAAGACCCTAGCAGTGGCAGAATATCCACCTCTTCAAGGTCTGAAAGCATTACAACGATTCCTGGGTCTCACCGGATGGTACCACAAGTTCATTTCGCATTTCGCTGACATCACGCAAGAGTCAGCGGAAGGAGAATGAGTGATTGCCCACACTTCCCGGACCTCAGAGCTGAATTACTCCACTTCGGAGAAAGAGTGTTTGGCTGTAGTCTGGACTACAGAAAAATAGAGGCATTACCTTGAAGGCAGGGTTTTTGACGTCTTCACTGACCACGCTGCCCTGTCTTGGGCCTTCAACTGCTCAAAAACCAGCTCATGGCTTATCAGCTGACGCCACTCTAAGGCTGCAGCAGTTCATCTTTCTGGTCCATCACCAAAAAGGCTGCCTAAACATGGGTACTGACGCCCTGTCCGAGCACCACCACCAGCTCCCTGTTTAACCATTTCCACCTCCAACATACCCAGTGACCTGCTGAAATATCACAAGCCCAACAGCAGGACAGTATGATAGCCCAACTACTCACTGAAGATCACTCAAGGAAGGAGCAAGACCGAAAAATCTCCTTTGAGCACCACCAGGGGGCGTTATATCATCGGTTCCAGCTGGTGGTTCCCCAAACACTAACTTCCATTGCACTACTTCCATGATAACCCATTGGCTGTTACAAAACATGGAAGCCCCTGAACCATGTCACAGGTCCTAGAGAGACATAGTTCCATGGTGGCGGTGGAGAAACAGAAAGCCAAACAAGCCAGGTACTATAATACCCGGCGGAAGGATGTGCACTTTCAACTGGACGATCTGGTTTGGCTCAAGATTCACCCACTCTCCTCGGCCCCACAAAACTTCTCTCCTAAGCTAGCTTCCAAGTGGGAGGAACCAGCAGAAATAAAAAATAAAAACACCATGTCTTCAGGCAACACACAGAAAACCAATGTTTTTAAAGTGGTAAATTTCTAAGCGCTATTAAGCACGCTCTCCTCCGATGCCAGGAGCTGGGGCGACGGGGGGGATCTATGTAGCGTGCCACAGAAAGGTTTTATATAGGCGTCAATAATTGAGCTGATTTACAGTTTGCCTCACTGACTGTGTGTGGGTTCCTGAATTATGCTCTTTTGAGACGGCTTGCCAGAGGTCGGTGGTGGCGCAGGAGGTCGCTTGACAAGGAAGGCCAAAAAGGGCAACAAGGAAGAAGTGAGAGGAAGGAAAGAGAGTATGGTGATACAGCGCCCTGTGAGAAAACTTATTGGTAGCGGAGAGTGGTGAGAAAGTCGTGGAGGCCATTCCTTCATGGATTTTCCAATAATACGGATTATCTCCGACCGGAACCATTCACAGGACTTCTCAATCTCCGTCATTGTGCTCCTGGACTGTTCATTAACCCCAGTGAGGCCGATCCATTTCTCCTCATACACACACACTCATAATAACCCAGACTCTGGACATTTAATCCACCCACTCACGTGTTTCACACACACAGTTGTATATATTTTGTAAATACTGTTTGTTTACTTTATTTTGGCGCACCTTTTGTTTACTTTATTTATTTATTTTTTGTATAATACACATTTGGGTTTGTTTAACTGTTTGTGTGTTGTCGTTTTTGCTCTTCGGATTTTAATGCAACACCAATCCCTAGGGAGGAACCTAAAACCCAGGTGCTGCTGATTAAGTTCTGAACCCTAGCTAAACACAAATTTTTGTGGCTCCTTGCTCCTAACTACAATTAGGTTAATCAAACTGTTGCCAGTGACAACAGTAGTAAATGGAGCCAGAGTGAGATTAGAACCATAGGGATTGTTGCCAAGGTAAGTGCCAGAAACGTTAAAGGGCTAATATACAGTATATTATTATTTATTGTATATAGTATATAGTATATATTGTTTTGCTTTAAGGCACTGCATTTTTGAATGTTTATGCGGTCATTTGACAATATCGCTAGGTTATTTACTGTTTGAATTGCTGTGTTTACTTTGTTTCATCTGAAGAAAAATGTTTGCTGTAAAACTGGAACTCTTATTGAACTGAGTTGAGCCAAATGTGGAAAATATTTGTTTTTCTCATCATATTGCTGGTTGAAAAGGAATTTTTCGAAGAACATATCTTGAAGTACATTTTAATGTACAATGCTCAAATTATTGATGTATTTAAGACACAGTTCTACAAAGATGCTGTAATGTTGATAATGTAGAAGATGATGATGATAAAGAACAGCTTAGCTACAGTGACCAAGCAAAATGAATTAAAATGCATTTTAAAATCACGTTTTTTGCGGCAGCATCAGCTAACACGCATGTTCTTTAATCAGTCGTCGAAGAGCTTTGTAGTTTTACATTTGATGTTGTAATGGGTTCACTCTTTTTGCACGGGTGGCACCACAGACACACAGACATGAGGCCTCTTACAGAAAAAGGGCAAATTTTATTGCAAAAACACGGGGAAGGAGAAGGTTTAAAGGAGAAAGGAAGGGAAAAAAGCTGAGAATTTTTAAAGCAGAGAAAGCCCGAGATCCATTGACATTAATTATCCCCAGCCGGCCCGACCTGGTGGTCTCTCCCCTTCGCACACCTGCAGAAGGGGGGGGGGGGGGGGGTGGAGGCGCGTATGTAGGAAGCCTAAGGAGTGAGTGAAGAGCTACAACAGGTTGAGGCGCACGCCCATTACAGACACACGCAGTGAGAGATGTTTTCAAAGTAACTTGAAAGTAATGTAATTACAGTAGTAAAGTAGTAGGCTGTCTCAATATAGCCATCACATCAGGAGCTCATATGAGTGTTGGTTACCAATATAGTACATAAATAACATTGAAAGAACTATATATCTAACTCAGTGGATGTTTGCTAAATGATAAATGTTAAATTAATTGTGCTTTGTGCACAACAGTGAATACTGTCAAACAGGTCACTAGATGGCGCTAATCGCTAGGAAGGAACCTAAAACCCCACAAAGGCCAGGTGCTACTGATTAAGTCAGCCAAGCTAAACACAAGCTAAAGTTTTGTTCCTCTTTTCTTCTAACTACAGGTGGGGTAATGTTCCTCCAAATGAGATGATACCCTTGAGTAAGACATAAGTGTGTATTGAGAATCTATGGTGGTGACATGAATAGGAAGCAGTTACTGTAGTTAGTTTTGTTATAATGTGGTGAGAAATATGTTTAGCTATGCACTATTCTGCTAGGCTAATCGACCTGTTGCCAGTGAATATAGTAGCATACAGAGCCATAGCAAGGTTAGAACCATAGTGATTGTTGCCATAGTAAGTGCCAGAAATGTTAAAAGGCTAGTATACCATACATTTGTATGTAGGGTGCAAATAAATGCTTTGTATGCATTTATTTTCATCATCCTTGCTGAGAGAAAAAGTGTTTGTACTAGGTGTTGGCTCGTCAGCAGTGTGCTATCTGGGTCTAATTTAATTTTTAATTTCCAACCTTGCAAATCGCCTACTGAACCAACGTTGTGCCAACATTGGGCCAACCTTGTAATTATCTACTAACCAACATTATGCAAACATTGGACCAACCTAACTTTTGCCCCACCAATGAGCCAACATTGGGTCAATGGACTAAATGACATTGGGCCAACCACTGATGCAAACAATGGCCCAATGTATGCACTGCCAGTGGCCCACTGTTGGCCCTGTAGCTGTGCTATCTGGGATTGTGTTTACTGCACGCTTGAACAGACACCATTTTGTCCAGAACTGTTTTTCACTGTATTGGAAAGTGAATTGTTTTCCATTTTCCATCATCGTGCTCCTGGACTGATTCATTGAAACTGGTGAGGCCGACTCATTTCCCCAGCACTTATATACCGGACATTTTATACTTTTACTTATGCACTGAAAATATTGTAAATAATTGTAAATATTGGTATCTAATTCACTGTAGTATCTAAGTTTTGTACAGTTAAACCTTGGACTGTGAGCATAATTTGTTCTGGAAATAAGCTTGTATATCAAAGCACCCATATATCAAAAATTTCCCTCATAAGACGATATAAGAAGCAAGAGGAGGGGAGCTACTGTATAGAGAGACTTACACACACTAACGGAATCACTCTTCTCTGACAGAGTTTCCATCTGGTTACTGGAATCTTCTTCTTTTTGAATGACTTTAACAAGGAACCTCTCCAATGGAAAGAAATCTCTCTTCCTTTTGCCTCCTTTTAGGGATTTTGCGGAAACGTGATGTTTCAGGTTAAACAGATTACCATTGTTGCTGTACAGTTACTAAAGAACAGTCAGTACACATAAGTGGTACTTCCAGAGGGTGCAGGAATGTGTAACAAAAGCAGTGTTCTTGCTGTCATCCCAGCAACTGTTTACCATCATACAGTATCTGACTGTGTGTGACTTATCTGACTCCATTTTGCTGTTCAAAACTGAAGTGGCTACATGATGTGGTCACGGTGCCCCTGGATGCTGCTCTCTTTCTCTCCAGCTTGTTCTCATGACTGCCAGAATAACTGCAATTACAGTTCTGTTTGTTAAACTGTCCTTGCAATGACCTGGTCTGTGCCTAAATACATTGTTCTAGCTCTAAAGATGTTCAGGAACCTAAATCATGAGCTCAGAGTTTAATACCCAAGATAAATAATAAACATATTTTAGACATTTTAAGATATTTCTCTGGGATGGAACACACACACACACACACACACAGAAAGAGAGAGAAAGAGGCTGTAATGTGTGTGAAATTCTGCATGCTGCAGTGAAATCTTTGGGTTTGTGAGCATAGAATAAGAGACAAAATTAAAGAATGAAAGGTCAGATTTGAACAGCATGCGTGTTTCTCAGAGTCTGAGAGAGAGAGAGAGAGAGAGAGAGAGAGAGACACGGTCATTACTATAGTGCTATGGCTGTGTTTATTTCCATGCTGCTCTCCTTCCCACACTAACTGTCATTCAGAGCCTTTTCTTCAGCAGATACAGTGAGCGGGGAAAAGTAAACACACCCTCAATAGATCGGTGGTGTGTATCATTTATAGATATTGGATAGAAGCCAAGAGAGAGAAAGAGAGAGAGAGAGAGAATAAATTTAAACACAAGAACACATGAGTCTAGGGGTTGAAACTAAGACACAGAAAGAGACAAAGAAAAATGGAGAAAGAGAGAACGCGAGAGAGTGTGATGTCCCATGGGAGGACTTTTGTCCTGGTTGATTCCTCTGAGGGCCTGGAGTGAGACTGCTGCTCTCTGATAAGCACTGACTCTCCTGTCTCTCCTCAATCCTCCCTGTCTGTCTGTCTTGTACAGATAAGGAGACTTCAGTGCTAATGATCTACTACCTTTCCTACATTTAGACAGACAGACAAGCAACACAAACACAACCACACACACACACACAGGAATTGGATGCTTATAATTTTTATTTGCTTAGAAATCACAGAAGCCCAAAGAAACACATTCAGAACAGAAAAAAAAAAAACAGAAATCCCAAATCTCCAGAATCATAAATGACTTCAATCCTCACTGATTATTCAAAACATCTGGAAAATATCATGATTACATTTAAAAAATAAATCCTTTAACAAACTCGCGTTAAGAAACCGAGAGAAGAAAATTATGAAAGATTTTAAATGAAGCATTATAAGGCAGTTTATAGGTTTTTTCCCCCTCCTTGACCACCTAATACCATTCTTATTCATTTCCACTGTGTTTTAAACACTCTTAGTTCACTTCTGTTCTTTTTTTTTTTTTTTTTGGATTTTTCCCCGATTTTCTCCCTAATTTAGTCGTGTCCAATTCCTCCTCGTCACTAGGGGGCTCCCACATTAAGGCTACTACTACCACTCAGCCGGGAGGGCCGAAGACTATCACGTGTTTCCTCCGAACCACGTGACGCCAGGCGACCGCATCTTTTCGAACTGCTCACTCGCGCACCGTTGGGGGCGGCGTAACACACTCGGAGGACAGCGCTATCCGCTCCCTCCGTTGCGCGAGCTCACAGACGCCCCTGACTGGCTGTAGAGCCGTGATTAATGTGGGAGCACTAAGTACCTCTCATCCCTCCCCTCTGAGAGAGCTCGGCCAATCAGCTCCCTCTAGACCTCCGGCTGCGAGAGGTTACAGCACCACAGATTCGAACTAGCGATCTCCGGATGATAGGGCGAGCGCTTTAACCACTGCGCCACTCGGAGGCCCAGTTCACTTCTGTTCTTGTCTAAATGCTCTGACATGAATATGTTGTCTAAATGAGATTAAGTATGAAATAGGAGATAAGACAGAAAACGCTAAAGATTATAATAAATGTTAAAAGAAAGTAAGTAGCTCGGCAGTATTAATGGATGCATGCTGCAGATTCACTTCACGCAGATGTTGTGTTTTTTATCCCTTTCTTGATCTGCACTGCTAGTTTCCACAGAGCGATGCTGTATTTCATTTCTATCACTGGAAGATCCTTCAGACACTCGATAGCCTTCTCGTTGATCTCATTGCAATCACAGAAGGCGTCAAAGGTTTCCTTAATTCTGTGCATGGTATAGAAATATTTATTAGTAAGATTATTAATAAGCTCATGCCTGCTGACTTTTTGACATACTGGCTCAGCAACTCCAACTCAGCCAACATCACCAATTCATTAATTTCATATTAAATAATTTATTATTTTGTGTTCATGAGAGCTTCCTGAAACAGAGCACACCTATCTATTACCTAATAATCTGGCAAATCTATTAATAGACCTATATTCATGTGTCTTATACTGTCAGGGTCAACTGGTATGAACGACTTTCCAAGATACTTTACATTTGGTTTCCACATGAAATTATTTGGTGCTAACAATAGTCTTAAGGTGGATTATTGTGGAGTTTGGGCCACCGAATCAGACTTTTATAACAGGCAGGAAATCAGTAACACCTGGTCAGATGCTTCAGTCAGGAAATATCATTTGAAGAGATGCTACTTAAAACTTTAATTATTGAGGGGAAAGCTTCGCTGAGAATTAATAGCATTCATCACTTTCTGGTTAGTAAAAAACTACTTGTGTGGTGTAACATATGTAATAAATAAAAAAAAACTTACGCCCAGTTTGGATGGACATTTTTGAGCTTCATGTTTAGGACCACGTAGTGAAGCTCAGTGATTAGAATATCCAATTCTGTGATCTCGGCCAGAATTTTCATATTTTCTTTCTCCTGATTTTTTGTGAACATCTCATGAAACTGTTGGTCCTCGATCATGATGAAGGGATTCTAAAACAAAGAAGTTACACATGTAAGTTCTGAAAATTTTGATCCCATAACTGTTGTGTTCATTCGCATTTATAACTGCGCTCAAAATATTTTATTACTAATTAATACCCGTTTTATAACCATCTTATACACTCATATAATGCCCTTATTAAAGTTTATACATCACTCAAAATAATTTAAACTGCAACCTTCATGGAAAGTGACCTAAAGTAGAATGAGAGGAAGGTAAAGCTTAATTGTACCTGATTCATCTCAATGAGCAGTGATGACTGTCTCAGTGATAACGCTTCCCACAGAGACTGAATGTGCTTGACCTGGCTGGATCTCAGCACCTAAAAACAAAAGTGAAAATGTTATTAAAATACACAATTATATATTTATATACTCTCATATGGAAAACAACATAATACATAAAACATCATAATACTGTACAATAATCTTTTCACCCTTAACATCAAGGTGTGTAAACATTTGACTTTTACTGTATGTTGATCTCCATTCTAACAATATTATTATTCGACTAAAAGAATAATGCATTTTTTCTTGCAGAGTCAAAACCCGTATTGTCTCTAAAAGGAAAAGTAGGCATAGAGTCGTAGAGAGTAGAGTTTGTAGAATAACAAAGCCAAGTTAAAAACTGATGCACCTGTAAGTTGAGTGTCTGTGCTCGGTCTTCCAGTTTCAGGTCTTTCTTCAGGTATGTTATGAGCTTCAGCTCAGGTGAAGGAAACGACAGCTTCAGAAATCCAATAACAATGCGTAGCGTGGAGAGTGCTGCGGAGATCTCATTCAAAAACCGGAAATCATTCATTATGCAGTTCCTGTCGTTGGTGTTCAAGGGCTCCTGTAGGGGGGGGGGGGGGGAAACATTAAAAGTCACATTTTTTATTGTCAGGCATCAACATATCTGTTTTTACAATAATTTGTAATGTTTAGAAACGACTGCTAACCACTTTTTTGGTAAGAAATTTCTCCGTAAAACCTCATTTTATTTTCAGTGATACAATTTTCAATGCTTTTCCATTACTGCGCTGAACTTAGCCAAAAGACAAAAAGAAGAAGCAGTACAGCTGTAAAGGAAACAAGTGAACTGAATGTCATGGAGTTCTCTGCTGATTACAGTACAATGATGAAACATTAATGCACGGCAAGGATCATTTCATACCAGCTTGTCCTGCACTTTGCTGAAAAAGGCACGCAGCGTTGTTCCTGTGTCATATTCAAATAACGGGACTGTCTATAGAAGGAGAAAATAAGATTTTTTAAAATATAAAACATCCTTCATTTAGATAATCTGGTGTAGACAATAAACTTTGTATAATAAGTAACTCTTCAACATTTCGAATTATGTTCAAGTGATTAAAAAGAAATAATTTGCCTAAAACAGCACATGCCTAAATGTTTTATTCTGCCCAAACCACACCTGTTTGCCAAATATTACAACATTAACAACACAGCTATAAAAACTCGTTCCCTCATCAGACTCTCTTCCTCTTTTGATGTTAATAATAATAATAATAATAATAATAATAATAATAATAATAATAATAATAGAAAAAGAGAAACAACATCCTGTCATGTTCCAGAAATACATTAAAGTATAAACTCATCTGTCCTGAAGATGCGGGAAAACTTACAGCTTGACTTCTGACTTTTACAAAGCACTGACACTGGAGACACCTTATGTCTCCATAAATGTTAAATGAATCAACTATTCATTATGTGTTTCTATTCTATTTCTTTTTTTATAATATGATGGTGGTGACACTGTATGATGATGGTATATATTCTGGCAAAGAAGCAACTTTATTGCAGGATAAATACATTTTCCACAGCATTGCATCGTCTGAAAACAGCTTACAGTGACTTTGATCATGGGTTTCTCTGCGAAGAATCGATCTACTATCTGTCTCTCCACAGTTTTAAAATTATAGTTGGTGTCCTGTGTCCCGTCCTCATACACCACATGGTCGATGTTTGAAATGGCAATAGTGAGGAAGTCTTGCTCAGGAACACAGGTGATGACATGGGAAGGCTTCAGCTCGTTAGCTGTGATTACCCTTAAACAGAGAAAGTATATAAGGTAGTAATAAGAAAAAAAAGTCATGTAACAATAGGCCATGATCAATTATAATGATAGCGAATTATGTTAATTGCTTGATAGATAGATAGATAGATTTATTGTCTATCTATCTATCTATACTATACTATACTATACTATACTATACTATACTATACTATACTGTTTAGAGCCTATCCCAGGAGACCCTGGGCACAAATCAGGGTCAATCCTAGACACGACGCCAATCTATTGCGGCTTGCAGACAGACTGGCAAACCAGCACACACACACACACACACTATGGCCAAATTGGAAAGACCAGTTGATCTAATCTGCGTGCCCTGGAGGAAACCCACCATGCCCGGGATGAACATGCAAAGTACACACACAAACACACACACACACACACAAAGAGACCAGAGTCAGGAATCGAACCCTTGACCCTAGAGGTGCGAGGCCATAGTGCTAATCACTACGCCACTGCATTGCCAAATTAGATATATATTTATAATAATTATAATACCCAAGTTGCAATTTCAGCGTCTCTCTCTAGATCCTAATTCTACCACAGAATGAAACTGCTAAAATATTGTTTAAAACAGAATACAACTCTTATCCATAAGTAATTGCCTTTCAAGCTAATTTGTCATATAATATTGTCCTATAATATAAGGCGTCTAATTTCACCCAGAGGGTTTTAGTGTATAAATGCATACAAATTGCACAAAAAGTCCTTACTGTCAGTCTAGGTTTATTAAATAGTACAGCTCCTATTCCGAATGTCTCAAAATGAAACTCCATTGCTGTTATACACTCCCAGTCTGATTTATACTCCAGGTGTTATAGTGTACCTGTCTGCATTAGGGTTGGTCATCTGTATGAAGTTGTTCTGCATCTGTACGAGGTACATCGTTATAATCCGAGTGACGGAGCGTTTCGTTGGAAGGAGGTCCAGTATCTTTAAGTCATTCTCATCTTTATCTTTCACCTCAGCTGGTATCTGTGAGTCTAAACAACAAATGCTCATGGTATTGCAACACATCCTTATGTAATTTTTCTAGCTAACTGCTGAATTTGTCTTTACAAGTGTATGAAGATTTGTTTTATTTTATTTGACATTTTCAATGTTGAAAGGAAGAATAAAAAACAACTTACAATGAATTGACTTTAGATGTTTCCATAATGTCTTCATGATGTTAGCACTTTTACTGAACGCCTCTTGCTCATGATCTAAAAGTGATAGAAATTTATAGAAAGGTTCACAACATCATCTTTTTATTTTTATTTTTTGGATTTTTCCCAGATTTTCTCCCTAATTTAGTCGTGTCCAATTCCTCCCCGTCACTAGGGGGCTCCCACATTAAGGCTACTACTGCCACTCAGCCGGGAGGGCCGAAGACTATCACGTGTTTCCTCAGAACCACGTGACGCCAGCCGACCGCATCTTTTCGAACTGTTCGCTCGCGCACCTTTGGGGGCGGCGTAACACACTCGGAGGACGGCGCTATCCGCTCCCTCCGTTGCGCGAGCTCACAGACGCCCCTGACTGGCTGTAGAGCCGTGATTAATGTGGGAGCACTAAGTACCTCTCATCCCTCCCCTCTGAGAGAGCTCGGCCAATCAGCTCCCTCTAGACCTCCGGCTGCGAGAGGTTACAGCACCACCCGAGGTGCCCCACAACATCATCTTTAACAGCTTACTACAACAGTAGAGATAAGGGATTTCAAAGTTTGCTAATAAATAAAATAAACAAATAACTTCTAGCAATTCTCATTTGAAACTGGCACACTGCCACCTCCTGTTTCTTTTTTCCACACCTTCCACACCACTCTTCCCGCGCACTGGATCCTCATTCAAAGATGATTACCACAGGCATTTTAAAAAGCTCAGGGTTCACCCTGTTTTGTCTCATGATTTGGATTTATTGCTGCACAAACTGAAATCACAGCTCCGAACTCTTGCTTCTGCTTCCTCAACCACGACTCTGTCTAAGCGATCCGGATCTAACACAGCACTGACTGAAACCACGGCCCGAACCACGATTTCTTCTCCGCACCTTCGAACTACAGCTCAGCCGTACAAACGAAGATTCACGCTTAGAAAATCTCTCACCAGATTTTTCAATAATGCAAGTGCCCGACATGCTCAACTTAAACACACACGCTCCTCATTCATCAATCTCCTGCTACGGGAACCATTCACTCATGGCGCTTTGAAACCCCTGACAGAAATATGAGAAATGTTACATGAGAATTGCTGTATAAATATCTGACTTCAACAGCCTCTTTGGCTAAACTTCATGAGTAAAAAAAAGCAGTGTTTTGGGAGCACTGCTGGAAGCAAATATTGTATGTAGAGCAGTTTACATAAAATCCAAGATGACAATCCATATTTATTTGCATATGTGGCTGTTCTATACACCTCACCTGCCACATTTTCCTTCATGAAGGTGTTAATGGGCACATTACTGTAACATTGCAGATCCAGGTTCTCAAAGCAACACATCAGTTTCTGCTGAAGGCTCAGCACTTGAGGCAGATATCGGAGGTGTTGAATGTGAACATGCTGAAAACAAACAAAAAACAAACAAATAATAATGAATCAATATATTTATTTGTTTTATCATGTGGTGGTCAGTTTTCCTGCAAAGGGGGAGAGTGACTGCAGGTTTTTATTCCAATCAATCCTGAGCCAATGTCTACTAAAGACCCGCTGATTTTCCTGGCTCCTAACTAAAAGAAAACTGTCACACCAGCAAATAAACATTACCACTGCTGACTGTTTTTTTGATTTATTCATTCATTCTTGAGGTCATTAACGATTCATCCATCCATCCATCCATCCATCCATTCATTCATTCACTTATTTGTTCATTAATGTATTGATGAAAAAAATATTCACCAATACTCTACTCTATCTTTTCTGTGCTATGTATAGTACTTCTGTTGGTTTAAATGTTCTTCATAAATGAAATTGTGACATTACGTGTTAACTTTCTCTGCTCATTTAGCATGGTATAAATGATATGTGATGACATTTCAATCACTACATCGTAACACTCATACACTTTTCAGGAGTTCTGAGAGAAGAGGAACATTTCTCCTTTCATCTTTCTGCTCAATCAGGTGACTAAAGCGCTGGATGGTCATCCTCTGCTCGAAGCTCCACATCAGTGGAAGGTTGGACAATCCGGAGGTGGGCAGGTCCTCCAGCGCTGGCTCCTTACTGGAGATCAGTTGTGCCAAAGTCTTCATGCCACCTAATCTCAGAATATTGCTCTGTACCTCCAATAACTGTCCTTCAAAAGTCTTCAAAAGCAAAGAAAAAAAAAGTTAAAATATTAAAATACAAATATTATTAAATTGAATTCATACTGTTGATCATAAAGAGCTTATGAATAAGATCTTTCACATGTAAAGCAGGTTGAGGCACATGTAATGAAGATTAAACTAAGTCTTGGACTAGAAAGTAAATTCCTCGCAAATCTGTAATAAAAAGTGAAACGTTTACCTGAAAGAAGACCTGAAGTCTTTGGTAAATGTTTTTCTCCCATTCCTCACGTTTTCCCTCACTGTCTGTTATTTGGATCTGAATGTTTGGCTCTGCAAGAGAATAACACAGAGTTGATAATTTTTGCCCTTTAATTCACTAGAATTAAAAATACTTGGATTAAATGAGCTTATATGGAGATATACTGTATATCTAAGATTTTACTCCCACGATAATCATCCATGTCAGTGTTTTATTTTTTTTTATTTGTATTTTTTTTTTGCAAAATGGAAATGAACGGATGTGGATATACTAATGTTATTATAGGACACATGGCAAAAAAAAGCTGTTTCCTTTTCCAAATGTTTATGTATAAAGACAGTGGTCTATATGCTCTTCAAGATTCTGAGATGTGCTTCTACTCCAGAAAAATATAATGTAGTTTCTGGTTGTGAATCCGAGTTTTTTTTTTTTTCTTCTAGTTAACTGGTGTAACAGTGTGCACATTTGTGCCATACCATTAGGTACAGGACATTGAGTTTGGTGTACTCCGTGATCCAAGTGAATATAGTCTAGTTTAAACCACACACATTATGTGCGTAACTGTGTTATGCTCTGATTGACAGTCAACCTAAACGATAATGAATAAACAGCGTGGCTTCTCTTCTACAGTTCTGAGTGTGGAACTGCAATTTAAATCTTCCATGAAGGAGCCATAGCTTAGCAACAGAATTAGCACATGTTCAGTGTTTGAGAGTTAGCACAATGACAGGAAGAGGTTTATTTAATTATTTATTTTTAATAAAAGTACTTAAAACAAACAAACAAACAAAAAAAAATATATATATATATATATATATATATCAACCTATTGAGTGAGTGGAGAACTTGCAGGGCCTAGTCTGCATGAAAAAAAACAAAAACTTGCTCCTCTACTGAACTTCAGTTGATGAAACTGCCACCACAGTTTCCCCACTTCCTATACAATCTGCTTCAGTCTGGAGTGCAACAAGGTTGCTGATGAAGACACTCGCTGATGCCTTGATGAAATAGGGTGGCATCTGATGTAAGGAACCGGAGAGCTACTGGATTGAGTCTCCAAAGATGCTCTAACATGCATCAACATCTGACAATTACACATCTAAGTATAGTCATTGGAGCAGTGAAAAAACACCAGCTAAAGATAAATGAGCATCAAAACATCAAACAAACAGGCAGGAACTGACGGCAAGTTGACAAACACACTGGTGCCATCTTGCCCCACCCTAAAGGAGTGGAACATAGTCCATGGAGCTGTGATTCCAATTGAATGATTTGTGACCAGCCTTGGAGAGGATTGAGCAATAGATTAATGCCTTTATGTGCAATCCTTACACATTAAGGAAATTAAGTTTGAACAATGTTATATGTTAAATGAAAAGGTATTCAAAATCTTTTGTTTTTCACTTCTCTGTAACAAACATGCATTGTGACCTAAACTGAGGTACACTATGACTTAAAAATTATGGTACAAGCCAAACCTTGACTTCTGCATTCTATTATACCCCTACTAGTTACAGATACTTCTGAAATACTAATGACTAATTCTACTATTATAACTAAAGTGCTGTGTAACAGTCAATATATTTCCTAACTGGCACGGATATAACAAATATTTTCATGATCAAATTCATGAAAGACAGTTGCAAATATTACCAGAGGAACTTTCCAACAAGTGCTTCAGAAACAAGTGGACAGTCATCTCAGCATCTTGCTCACTCTTTCCTAAAGCTTTGGCAAGCAGTTTGATGTCCTTCCGAAGATGTTCAAGGAGATACGTCCTGACATCATGTGCTCCTTGTGGCATCTCAATGAGATTCTGAACCTCCTGAACACCGCACAAACATGTTAAAGTTAACTCAGTACACTACATGCTGGTAACTATTAATCACCTGTGAACTAGACAATTAAATAACTACTAGATAATTAAATATTACATTTGGATCAGGTGAAAATGATCCAACCGCAAAAAGAGAGTTTACAAAATCTGAAAGTACAGGAAAATACACCTGAACTCACTGAAGGCATAATGTACATATAGAATTCACAAGTATGTGACTGCTTATGGAAACTGTGAAATGTATAAAGCTCTATGTTCTGCTTAGATTCAGTCAAATGCTACAAGACTGATATCAATTATAGTGTTTCACAATACAGTTGGATAACGACCCACAATGCATAGGGAAATACAAGGCAATGAGCAGAAATGTTCTTAAAGGGCCAAATCAGTCACCTGACCTCAACCCAGAGCTGCTTCTCACTTAATGAAGACTGAAGGCGGAAAGACCCACAAACAAGCGGCAGCTGCATTAAAGGCCTGGCAAAGCATCTTGAGGGTGGAACCTCAAGCATTTGATGAGGTTGAAATTCATCAAAAATAATATGGAAATTGCGTAATTCTAAAATACTTAAGAATCCTATTGTATTGAAATAAATGTTATTGTTCCAAAAAATCTAAGGAAATGGTCTGGCCCATTTATGTTCCATTTAGCCATTTAATACCAACAAAAGTAGAAACGTTTGCATAGTATGTTTAATAATCCCAAACTGTCATTACCTGAAAGCTACTTTATTATTTCCTTATAACTATAATAACCATAATGCTACAGTTTGTGCTGTTGTGACTGCAGACCCAGAAATAGCTACATGAACACTTTTAAATATAGCACTTGAAACAAAAGAAGAAAAAAAAAAAAGACCAATAAAATTATTTAAACACATGATAAACAGGACACTTCTATTGCAACATGTTAATAGGCTTTTAAGCTATAAATAGTGACACTTGACAAGAATTATATTAAGTTATATTGTTCATGTGCTCCTTGCATTGCCTTTAAAAATGAAAAGTTGAGCCAAAAAACTTAACATACCTCATTGTGTTCATTAGTACCCCAGAGCATAGAGGAATGTATTAACGCCCGGACCATGTGAAGGTTAGCACCATAAAGACTCCTCTCTCCATCCTGCTCCTTCCGATTGTTGGGATCACCGAGGTTGTGCCCTCTTCCGCTACCCTGCGCATTACTTGTTTAAACAAACAAGAACGTGTAACTACCCTATGATATCACCTGAACCATAGCAGTGTATTTTCTGTCTTTGTCATTATGTCAATATTTTAAAAGTAGTGTCAAGACTGCTTTCACCAATCACTTAAAACATCCAAAGAGTTAAGTGTACAGATATCAGACTAATGAAAATAATAATAATAAAAGGTATTACTGAGAATTTGTGCAAAATACGATAAATATAAACAGGGCCTTATCAAGTCTAAATCTAAGTTCAAAGATCTAAATCCAATATTTTACATAAAATTAGCTCCCATAATCAGAACTTGAGCTAAACAAAAGTACACAAATGAAAAAAAATAAATAAATAAATAAATAAATAAAATAAAATACTTGGACAATAGGTGAAAATTTGGTACACTGTTCACAGTTTTGGTATTAAGTTTAACAAAGTTTTTTTTTTTTTTTTTTTTTTAATTCACACAGTTGCACAAACACTTACTTAAACTCCTTGAAACCTTCTACTGGGTTGTGTCCTGCACCACCAACTTCATTGCCACAGTTTGCACACTTTGATGTTACCCATGGTTTACCACACTAGGTTAAACACGAACACATTTGATAGTGTTAGTGCTGTACAGCTTGAATATGAACAAAATCCAAAGTATTATTGAATTAAATGGATACTTACATTACCAATCAAAACAGGTTCCCCGCACACACACACTGGAGAGAAAGCATTAAAAATATAATTCACAAAAGGAATTCGTGAAGAGCAAGGAGTAAGGGTTAAATGAGCAGCAGTGTCATGCCAACAACAGGACACCACAAACTAACAAACCCGACGCAACACTTCACCGCCACATGAACAATTACCCAAGTATTAATCACACTCAGCTGTTCCAAGTCAAAAGAGGAGAGAGAACAGGGCATGCAGTGAAGCCGAGTCCCCTGATTTTTACTTCCCTGAGTTGTGCCTTTTATTTAGTCCTTGGATAGAGCGAGAATAATAATTTACCCTAGACAGTTTATTTTACAATGAGACGTCCCTTTTTATCCATTTTAATTAGTGCCAGAATCAAGACGGTGGGTTGGATTGTCTTCGTCACAGTATCCAGGACCCTTACACTCACAAGCCTATGGTAAAAGGGTCACGCCAGTAAACCACCATGGCAAGACTTTATCAGCGTTTGTCCAAATGAACATAAACTGGTATGTTCACTAATGCCATCTTCAGCTTCATGTCCTCCTGACCCTCAGCCATAATATCCACCACTGTCCACCTCATTACTTCTTACAGTGGGAATACTTGAGATAACAGGTAACATTGTTTTCCTGAAAACTTTAAAGACACAGACTGAATAATCTAATCGATTCAAGTTGAGCCAGCAATTTACCTTCCCTGAGATGCAGTCATATGATTTTATAAGATGCTCTGTAAGTTAAGTGATGTAAAAATTGCTGTGTTAGTTTGGCTTCAGAGTCACAAATTCTCATCTATTAGTGTTATATCTGTTAACTTATTTGTATGAAAACTGCTTTGAGTAGATACCCGGTAAATTTAAAATATCAAACACTTTTGAATACGAAACAGTAGGCAGCTTTGACCATTAATAAGAATTCCATATGTCTTTTTACACATATACTCTGATGGTATATAACCTTGTTAATATAGTTTATTTTTTATCATAAATTGATATTTTGTGAAATTTATTCATCTTTGTCTTTACATGATTCTCTTGTTCTCTTTAACCAGAGCTCTGGTGTGGAGAATTGGGTCAGAGAGTGATGGCTGGCCTATTGGAGCTGCAGGAGGAGTATGCACATGATTAAGTCGCTGTGGTGTTGGAGGAGACCGTAGTGCTTGAAGGCCTGGGTGACTATGCAACAGCTTTAGGAGTGATGTTTGGTCATACTCCCTTCAGATTCACATGTTAAACACTTTTGTTGCCATAGACACTTTTTTTTTGTGTCCGACACAGTGTGAAAAAGACAAACTGTTCTACTTTGTTTAAAAAATGGTTATGATGTTGTAATATAAAAGAATCCGTAAGAGACTGATATGCAGCTTGTATTATCCAGGCGTTTTATTGACCTTTAAGCAAATTAGAATATGTATTCTCTTCATGCAAATCACTGTTTTAACTTTGACTCATTTTGGAAGGATAAAGTTATGTTTATGTTTTTTTTGTGTGGGTGTGTGTGTCCAATCACTTCATGGCATAATGCACAATGTTGGATAAAGTAACAGATCAGTTCCATTCCATGGAGGACTTCGCAAGCACCCCAGACTTTCATATTGAGCATTCAGATAAGGAATTCAGATAAGCCATACATTTGTCCTCTCACCACTGACCGACTTTGGGGCAGCAGACTAATTAATGGATCAAACTACTGTACTTTGTTCACAATCGTAATTTCATGGATCACAATTAAGGTAATTTGTTTATAATTAGTGCAATTGCAAAAATCATCACAAGAACAAGAGGCAGTGCTGTTAGAGCATTGTAAATAAGGATATTTATACTGTAGATTTTAGATAACTCGCGAAACACCCTCTTGTTTGAAAAAAAAACGTCTATGAAATCGCAGATAAACAGAGGTTGCACGATACTAGTGCCATGTCCACACGTAGCCGGGTATTTTTAAAAACGTGCGGTTTTCGCCTTTCGTCCACATGCGAATGCCGTTTTGGTTGTTGAAAACTGAGCTTCTGGAAAACTCTGTCCAAAGTGAAGATTTTCCAAAACTCTGTTTTCAGTGGTGTTGTGTGGACAGGGGGAACGAAGATTTTGGCTTGTTGTAATGTCCCCTTGTGTCGATGATGTGATTGTCTGTGTGCTCGTCTCCTTGATTTGACGACAGCTTTGTTTATGACGATATTTTGTGCAATGGTGGACGTACGTAAAGTAAACTAGTGACTGTGTTAATGCTGCATACTAGACTTTTTACATGCGTGTACATACACGCCCAGTTACACACACATTACATTAATGAATATACTATGAAGCACACTGCTGCTACATACTGTACAAAACTCTAACAATACAGACCCCGCAGATTGCACAGTCGTTTCAGACGAGACCCGTCAAATTTCTACAAAGTGCAACCGGTAATGACGTTTCGTCTAGTGACACATGTGGAATGGAAACTCCACCCCAAAGTGGTCAGTCAAATCTGGGAAAGATTTTATGTAGCAGAGGTGGACCTCTTTGTCTCGCAAGAAACTGCACAATGTCCCCTTTACTCGTCCCAGGTCTGGATGCAATGGCCCATACGTGGCCATCGATAGCTCTGCTCCTGGGAGTCCTGGCGAGGGTCCGTCAACAGGGTTTGCGCCTCTTATTGATAGCGCCCGTTGGCCGACCAGAGTGTGGTTCTCGGATCTAATATCTCTCCTCGGCGGCTCACCGCGGGTGATTCCAGTGAGGAGGGATCTTCTGTCTCAGGCGCAGGGGACAATTTTTCATCCCCGGCCCAAGCTCTGGAACCTTCACGTCCGGCCCCTAAAGGGGACCAACTAAGAGATGCTGGTCTTCCAGCCAGCATAATTGAGACAACAATGCATCTTTCTTTTTCTGAAGGTAGGATGGTGATGGTTTCATCTCTGCTAATCGCTCTTGTGTGGTGAAAATGGATGGTGGTGATTGACTACTGATCAATGCTGCAGAAAATTTCAGTCAGTCGTTTGGCTTCTGCCACTGATAGAATGTTATTGTAGATGGTGGATTCTATTGCTGTTTCAACAACAGGAACATGTTTGGTTGTGATTGCAAAGTGAAGGCCTAAAGTCAGGCCGAGTTTCCTGTCTGAAGGGTTCTTTACCCACTTTCCTTTGTGTCTTCTGTTATCATGCCATCCTTTTTGCTCCAGACGGGCTCCCCTTTAGTCTGTTTGCAGCAGAGAGGGTGGTCAAATTCCTTGGTTTGTCTCTCCTTCCCTTTGTGGATCGTAGGTGTAGACTTTTATTCTATTATCTGCATCTGAGGTTGAAGCATAGGTGGTTCCTGTAATCTGCCACAATCCTTGATGTCATTTCATATTCCTGTCAGGGAGTCTGTCCCAAAGTGTGCAGCTATATGTCTGTGAAGACTCTTAATAATCCATGTGAAGTTATCTGGGAACTGTGTTATGTCAACCGGGCTTCTTTCCCGTTAGATAGAAACACTTCACTACTCATTCAAGTAGCTTCTTTAGACTGATGGGAGTTAATGAAGTGCTCCAAGATCTCCTGGTTGACCCTGGACTTGAAGCACAGTGGACCAACACCAGCAGATGACATGGCTCCCCAAATCAACAAAGACTGTGGAAACTTCACATTGGACTTCAAGCATCTAGCAGTATGTGCCTCTCCATTCTTCCTCCAGATGCAAAAGTTGCTCTCATCAGAAAAGAGGACTTTGGACCACTGAGCAACAGACCAGTTCTTTTTTTCTTTAGCCCAGGGTAGACGCTTCTAATGTTGTTTGTTGTTCAGGAGTGGCTTGACAAGAGGAATACGAAATTTGAAGCCCATGTCCAGGATCCGTCTGTGTGTGGTGGCTCTTGTTGCACTGACTCCAGCCTCAATCCCCTCTTTGTGAAAGTCCCCAACACTTTTGAACGGCCTTTTCCTGACAATCCTCTCCAGGCTGCGGTCATCCCTGCTGCTTGTGCACCTTTTTCTTCAACACTTTTCCCTTACACATAACTTTCTATTAATGTGCTTTGAAACAGCACTTTGGGAACATCCAACTTCTTTTGCAATTACCTTTTGAGGCTTTCCATTTCCATTTAGGCATTTGGCAGACGCTCTTATCCAAATCGACTTACAAAAAGTGCTTTGAAGTTTTTGTCACTGAATAGATACTTATTAGGTTATTAGGTTATTAACTAAGTGCCATCCGTCACAATTGGGAAGGAGATTTTTTTTTTTTTGTGGGTGGATTAGTCCAAGTGTTTTGACGAAACAGATACGTCTTGAGTTGTTGTTTAAAGAGTGTCAAAGACTCTGCTGGACATCTAGAGGAAGTCCATTCCCCCACCTTCGTGCCAGAACAGAAAAGAGTCTGGATGAATGTCTTCCTCAAACCGTGAGAGATGGTGGAACGAGGCGAGCAGTGCTGGAGGATCGGAGGAAACATGGCGCAATGCACGGTGTGTTTAGAGCAGAGAGACAGGTGGGTGCTGGGCCATTTTTAGCTTTGTAGGTGAGCATCAGGGTTTTGAATTTGATGCAGGCTTTCCCTCCTTATGGAGGATGTCAATGATGGCTTTCTGCACAACTGTCAGGTCAGCAGTCTTTCCCATGATTGTGCTTCCTACTGAACCAGACCGAGAGACCATTTAAAGGCCCAGGAACCCTTTTCAGGTGTTATGGCTTAATTAGCTGATTAGAATGAGACACTTTGAGCATAGAATATTGAACCTTTTCACAATATTGTAACTTTCTGAGATTGTGGATTTGGGGTTTTCATGAGCTATAAGCCATAATCATCTCAATTATGACAAATCACGGCTTGAACTATCTTGCTTTGCATGTGATAGTTGCATTACTGAAATAAATGAACTTTTGCATTATATTTTAATTTTTCGGGTTTTACCTCTCTAATCCACTGTTGGTTGTGTAGAAAATTATTACTTTTTGATAATTTTCTTTTTGTAAAGAAAATATAAATTCATTTTGTATATAAAATGACTTAATTAAATTTTTTATTAAAATAAAAGTTTTAATTGTGGACTGGAAATATGGCATCTCTGTTCTTATTCAGTACGTACCTGTGAGTCCTGTGACTCCTTTTAAGGAATAGGTAAAATCTAGATCTTGGAGTGAAAGTTAGTATGGTAGAACTGTTACCATTCCCATTGGTCACACAGGCAAGCAAAATGCACACTATCTGATGCAACAGTGTATGAGTTCCTAAATGATAAGTGTGAATAATTTGACTGTGGATGTCATGACACTGTGACTGTACCTATGAAGAGGACACCTCTGCTGAGCCAATAAAACTTGATTTGTTTATACCGATTATGCTAGTGAGATATTTCCAGGGATAACCATTAAGCACTCAACAGATGTTTTTTTTTTTTTTTTTTCCAAAATAGGCCACATTAGTTGTGCACAACCTGCATACATAATTTCATTTCATTTACTTTTTTGCCAGCAAGATTTATATTAGGTTTCATTCATCACAATAGGTTTTATTTAGCAGACTTTATTAGGTTTCTTTCTTTTTTTTATTTTTTTTATTTGAACACTGCTAAGTGTGTGCTTCTCTCTATTGGAACAATAATTTCTGTAGCATACCTGTATAGGCAGTTAACCTAAACTCTGCATAAGGGAAATATCTCTTACTATTCAACAACCAACACATCACTGTTGTACTGTATATACTGTAAAAAATCTGAAACCCTTGTAGGTCCAAGGAAGGTGGACTGAAATCTTGGTTACACCAACCATGTAACTACAACTCTCACTGCACACATACAGAGACTGCGTGGGATAAAGTAGAAACCCAGTTTCATTGTACTCCTGGAGGAGCTTCCACGTCAATTGTTGAGGCACAGGACCTTAGGCTTCCATTAAATCCACAAAACACAAAATAGATCATCAAACTTCCATGAACCATCAAAAAGCAAGTGTGGATCTCTGATCAAGAGTTGTGAAACAAGATTTTTTGTTTTGTGTTACTATACCTAGTCCAATCTTTTCCATTACAATTTCCTCACCTTGCCATAACATGGCTGCGTGACAGAGTCTCAATCCATCAAAGATAATTGTACACATTATAAACTATAGTACAGCGGAACCTTGGATTGCAAGTAATGTGGAGTGTTTTGCAAGATGAGCAAAGATTTTTAATACATTTAGATTTTGAAAAATGAGCAAGTGTTGGTTTAAAGAGTGTTGGTTTTAAGAGCGCCGAGTATCATGTATCACGCATGGGCCTCTTATTTTGACACCAAGTGTCACATGATGCACAACTGAGCCCATGATTTTTCTCCCTCTTGGGCTGCGGAATTGTGGGTAATCGTCTCCCCTGCTAAGTCTTAGTGCTCGTCTCTTACTGGTATAATCAACATCTCTCTCTATCTGTTTCAGCGTCTCCTATGTGGGTGCGCGCGCGTAATTTGACACACACACACACACACAGCGCCTGCACGCACAAACGGAAACACTTATCTGTCGTGATTTATTTTTACTTTTTTTTTTTAAAGGTAAAGTGCAGGTTACTCTGTTTTATTTTCACTTCATAGATTGTATTAATTATTTTTATGCATTTATTCTTTTGGGCTGTGGAACGAATAATTTGAGTTTTCATTATTTCGTATGGGAAAGCCCACTTCCGGAACGAATTATGCTCGTAATCCAAGGTTCCACTGTATATTGTGCACATTGATAAATGGGAGGTGAGTAATTCTAGTGTCAATAATGTTTATTTTGACGAAATAGGAAAGCATGCAAAAACTTTACCCCATATTTTCTCTGATTTCTTCGCATCCTCAGTCCAGTTTTTAATCCATTCTTTTATTTCATTTACTGAGTTTGGCATGGTTGGGATGAAGAAATCCTGTACATAAATAAGTGTATGTTTGAGGGGAAAATGAATGCACATGAATGCCACTAAAGTCTTTATAACTTGACAACATCAGCTGAATATTGTATTGATGTGACATTGTAAGAATAACACAAACAGGTCGCAATAGCAACAAGTGACTGAGACATTGTGGCTACTTTGTTTATTTTATCAAATTATGTAGTGGCTTCTACAACTGACATTTATATGCTGCGAAAAAAAAAATGCTTTTACACAAAATTGTCATCATTTACAATATCTTGAGACCTTGCCCTACCACTGGCAAGTAATTAACCATAAAATCAGACCGTTCATGACATTAGCTTTGTACCCACCTTGCATTGTCCTGGATTGAAGCACAGAGAATTTAGCAGTTTCATCTCTGGTCCTGAAGAAACCTGTGCTACTAGTGCAGTGTGTAAAACAATCTGAGAAAGACTGCAATCCTTCATCTCTGACACACAGATTTGAACAAGTTGTCCCCAGCTGGGGTCTGTGATTGATTTCATCTTCATCTTGGAGATCTAAAATTAGTTACAGAGTTAACCATTTGATCAGATCTGCCTAACATTTACACTACGCTCTTATCCAGAGTGACTTACAAAAGTGCTTAAAAGTTTCTGTCATTGGATAGATCTTTACACTGGGTTATTAGGTTACTAACTAAGTACCATCAGTCAAACAATGTTGGGAGGTTTTTTTTTTCTTCCCCTTTTTGGGGTGGGGGGATCATTTAAAGACGGCCAGAGACACAGGTGTATGGCAAGCATCTGTGTTTTGAATTTGATGTGAGCAGCTACAGGAAGCCAGTGCAGGGGGTGGAGAAGTTGGGTAGTGTGGGAGAACTTTTAGATCACTAATATTCAGATCGCTTTTGTTTTTTGGGCCTAATTTGCTGCTCTAAAAAGCACTTAATAATTGCTTGAACTATACAGCAAGGACCTGCAACAATACCTTTGCTATATATGTAAACTGGAGGTTCTATTGTGGTAAAAATAATGGGGTAAATGTAAGGCTTTCAAACGATACTACTGTAACGGGTTCGACCCATGTTGCACAAGCGGCACCATAAAGCACGGACACGAGGCGAGGTCATACAGGAATTATTTATTTAAGGAAAAATAGAACGGGAGTCCTCTCTGATGTCCGGCGGCTGGGCGGCTTTCCCCAGCTGGGAACAGGGGCTGTGACGTTTAACCCCTTTTGTGGCCTTTTCCTCCTCGCCGGCAGGATCACGATAATCTGCCTCCATTGAGAGCTGAAGAGCCGCGGGAGCTCCAGCAGTGAGCTCGCGGCTGTCCTTGTTGCGGAGATCAAAGTACTTGCCCCTTTGAAGTCCCTGGGGACTACTGAGCTTTGGAGTGAGTGAGAAGCGATATTAGATTTGGGCGCACGCCCATCACAGGAGCACTTCTCCAGCAATCTTTAAGCAACGACTTAACACATACGATATCTCTTTCTTCACTACTTGAGTTTTCCCAGTGTAAGGATCTATTCAATGACGGAAACTTAAGCACTTTTGTGAGTCATTCTGTATAAGAGCGTCTGCAAAATGCTTAAATGTAAATACTATTTCAGTTTATAAGCAGTGATTTGATATTTGATGAAATTGCTTAATCCACTACAGTACAATTAAATTGAATGGCCTCTGACTGACATTTATTTACCTTGTTGAAATTTCTGTTAAACCTGTCTATATTGGTCTAAAATAAAATAAAATAACTGTATGAAAAAAAGTCTCACCAGAGAGCCTGCATTGTTGGTTGAGGCTTTGTTCTGTGAGGCCTGCCTGACTGCAGCCAATGCCATACATACATAGAAATATGGACTGCTGTTATCAAACTCCTGGTAAATTAAACACATCACGGTGTTAGCATTACAACATGGCATTTCCTGATATTTATTCATTACAGCATTCTGTTGTCTCCCTATGCACAGTCCATTATATTCAGGTCGTCAGCTGACCTAATTTTTTGGGCACATAAAGTTGCTGATCCTAGCCCTGACCAACATAAGCTACCCCAGATCACAACACTGCCCCCACAAGCTTGTACAGTGGGCACTATGGCATGATGGGCGCATCACTTCATCCTCCTCTCTTCTTTTTTTTTTTTTTTTTGGATTTTTCCCCGATTTTCTCCCTAATTTAGTCGTGTCCAATTCCTCCCCGTCACTAGGGGGCTCCCACATTAAGGCTACTACTACCACTCAGCCGGGAGGGCCCAAGACTATCACGTGTTTCCTCCGAACCACGTGACGCCAGCCGACCGCATCTTTTCGAACTGCTCGCTCGCGCACCGTTGGGGGGCGGCGTAACACACTCGGAGGACGGCGCTATCCGCTCCCTCCGTTGCGCGAGCTCACAGACGCCCCTGATTGGCTGTAGAGCCGTGATTAATGTGGGAGCACTAAGTACCTCTCATCCCTCCCCTCTGAGAGAGCTCGGCCAATCAGCTCTCTCTAGACCTCCGGCTGCGAGAGGTTACAGCACCACCCGGGATTCGAACTAGCGATCTCCGGATGATAGGGCGAGCGCTTTAACCACTGCGCCACCCGGAGGCCCCATTCTCCTCTCTTCTTAACCTGATGCGCCAATCACTCTGGAACAGGGTAAATCCGGACTCATCAGAACACATGGCCTTTTTTCAGTACTCCACACTACATTCTTTACACCCTCTAGCAAACTGAAGTCTTTTTTCCCGACTAGCCAGACTGATAAGTGGTTTTCTTAAGGCCATACAGCTGTTTAGTCCCAATCCCTTGAGATCTTCTTATTGTGCATGTGAAAATGCTCTTACTTTCACTATTAAACATAGCTACTGTATGAGTTCTACTGTTGTCTTTAAATGATTTAATTTCACCAAACATTCTCCACTATCCTTCTAGGTTTTAATAATGTGTTTTTCAGTTCTCAACCCAGTTTTAGTACTATTTTTGGCAATCTCCTTATTTGTTTTCTTTGCTTGATGCAGGCCATTAATTTGACCCTTTCTGAAAAAATGTAACATCTTTGCTACGGCCACAAGATAACATCTGACATGGTTGTGTATGAAATGTAAAGCTACTCACTGTGTTAGGGTTAAATAACCTGTTGCAGCGGAACCATATTAATCACTGCAGTAATAATACCCAGGAAGGCTCTTAACTATTTACTTGGTTAAATCTAGGTGGTAATTAGTTGGCAAGGCAGTGTATAATAATAATTAAGCAATATCACTGAATAATATTGTGGCTGTGATGTGGTCGTAGACATGAAGGCGCAGCCCGAGTACCAAAGGAGACAGCGTGTTTAAGATCACAGAACGTTATTAGATCTGTTTTCATGCTGAAATGCTTCTGTGACTGATTTTGAATGTGAGTTTTGGCAGGGAGCTATTCTCCCCCTTTTCCAGTACAGTATACAGGACATATATACTGTACCAGTTCATGTACAGTGGCAAGAAAAAGTATGCAAACCTTTTGGAATTTCATGGTTTTCTGCATTAATTTGTCATTAAATGTGATCTGATCTTCATCTAAGTCAAGAGAATTGACAGATAATAAGGTGTCTAAAATAATAACACAAACTTTCTGATTGTTTATGCCTTTATTGAGAACAACCGAAAAAAAACTCATAGCGCTAGTGGAGAAAGTACCTCAAAAGACTTTACTTTACTTTAAATTGACCAGTCTACAGTTAGTCAAATGGAGACACTTTGGGATTGAGGCTACTCTACCTAAAAGTAGTCACTGTCAAAATGACCTGAAGAGCACAACGAAGACTCATTAATGAATGACAGGAAAAGATTTGAAGGACTCATTGGAACTGGATAACATCCGTGTTCATGAGTAAATATTACGTAAAACATTGAACAAGCAGGGTGTCCATGGCAGGACATCACAAAAGAAAAAAAACATTGCTGCACGCCTGAAGTTTGTGACAGAGCACACGGACACTCCACAGTGGTATTGGTAAAATGTTTTGTGCACTGATGAAACTAAGATGGAACTATTTGGAAAGAACTTGCAGCTCAACATCTGGTGTAGAAGGTCACTGCATGTCATCATGAACACATCATCCCAACCGTAAAGTATGGTGGAGGAAACATCATGATTTGGACCTGCTTTGCTGCATCAGGGCGTGGCCTTAGATGGGAAGATGAATTCCCAAGTGTATCAAAAAGTCTTCAGGATGATGTGAGAATGTCTGTACGTCATCTGAAACCCTGTGGAAGTCGGGTAATGCAACAAAACAAGGACCAAAACACCAGAGCAAGTCCACAACAGAACGGCTCAGAAAAACTAAATTCACCTTTTGGAGACACAGAGTCAGAGCCCAGGCCTCAACCCAGCAGAGATGATGTGGAATGGGCCTCCGAGTGGCGCAGTGGCAAAGTGTTTGCCGGGTGATGCTGTAACCTCTCGCAGCCGGAGGTCTAGAGAGAGCTGATTGGCCGAGCTCTCTCAGAGGGGAGGGATGAGAGGTACTTAGTGCTCCCACATTAATCACGGCTCTACAGCCAATCAGGGGCGTCTGTGAGCTCGCACGAGCGGAAGGAGCGGATAGCGCTGTCCTCCGAGTGTGTTACTCCGCCCCCAACGGTGCGCGAGCGAGCAGTTCGAAAAGATGCGGTCGGCTGACGTCACGTGGTTCGGAGGAAACACGTGATAGTCTTCGGCCCTCCCGGCTGAGTGGTAGTAGTAGCCTTAATGTGGGAGCCCCCTAGTGACGGGGAGGAATTGGACACGACTAAATTAGGGAGAAAATCGGGGGGAAAAAAAAAGAGATGATGTGGAATGATCTGAAGAGAGTCACACACATGAGACGTCCAGAGGATATTACAGAGCTAAAGCAATGGACTAAAATTCCTCCTCAAACCATGTGTGGGTCTGATCCACAACTACAGGAAGTGCCTGCATAAGGTTATTGCTGCCAAATAGGGGTCATCCAGGTATTATATCCAAGGATTCACTTACTTTTTCCACTATCATGTTGAATGTTGATGAGTGTGTTCAATAAAGACATTAAAGATCAGAATTCTTTTTGTGTTATTATTTTAGACACATTATATTTGTCAATACCCTTACTTGGAACTTGGATGAAGATCAGATCATATTTTGTGACATATTAAAATTCCAAATGATTCACATAGTGGAATTTCACATACAGTGTATATACGTGTATATATATATATATATATATATATATATATATATATATATATATATATATACCCATACATACACACAGACCAGCAATTACACTAACATAACATTACCACCAGGTGACAGGTTGGCACATCCTAAGCCTCAACAATGCCAGACCCGGTCCAGGGGCACAAGGAGAACACAAGCACCCTGTGCTCTTTGTGGGTATTAATGTTATGGCTGATCGGTGTATATATAAAACGTGTAATACTAATATTAATTCTTTACATCCATGCGCAGTACCTGTGCAATCTCACGTGAAGGCTCTTCTAGAGCTATGAATGAATCCAAGGTAATCTTCTTGTACATTTCACCATACATCTGGAATTGATCCACTGTTTGTTTAGACATGTCCTGCTGCAGTGAGAAATTGTATTGCATTTAGAATAAAATTACAAACAAAATTAAAGTTGCAAGCAACGATGACGGGCCCAAGCAACGGGCGCGGTCCCCACCCCGGGCGCACCGCACAACCTGCGTGTTATTTGAGTGTGTCAAAACCTCAAAAAAGTCATTGGCACCCGGTTGCACCGCAGAACTTGCACACAGAACGTCACACATCATACTGGGCTAATATCAGTTTGGGCCCTAAATATTTGTGTGTGTGTGTGTGTGTGTGTGTGTGTGTGTGTGTGTGTGTGTGACTAGTTAATGTGTCAGTCTGTCTCTGATGAGTAAATGTGTTTTTGCGTGTTTGTGTGTGTGTGGTGTGTGAGTCTGTGTGTTAACATTAGTGAGGTGTGTGTTAGTATGTCTAAGACATGTGACTTGTTAGTGGATGTGTGTGTTTCTGCGTGAGGGTGTGTGAGACAGAGATGTGAGTGTATGAGTGTTATAATTTGTGATGTTATAATGTGTGTTTATGTAGGTGCTCATTTGTGTATTGTACGAGTGTATTTGTTTGTGTGTGCATGCATGTGTGTGCGTGTGTGTGAGGTGTTTTTTTGTGTGTGTGTGTGTGTGTGTTTCTGTGTGTGTGTTTATTTAGTGTGTTAACATTAGTGATGTGTGCTTGTGTTTGTGCATGTTTGTGTGTATGGTGTGTTCAAATATTAGTGATTTGTGTGTGATTAATAATTGTTCGGTGTAAGTTTAAGACATTATCACTGCTGACCCGTTTGAGATATCAAAATGTGTGATGTGTGTGTGTGTGAGAGTGAGGGAGAGAGGTGTGTGACAGTGATGTGATGTGATGTGTGTGTGTGTGTGTGTGTGAGAGAGAGTCAGGGAGAGAGGTGTGTGACATGTAGATGTGTCAGTCTGTGTGTGACGAGTAAATGTGCTTGTGTGAGTTTGTGTATATGGTGTGTGTGTGTGTGTATGGTGTGTGAGTCTGTGTGTTAATATTGGTGATGTGTGTTATGAATAATTTATCGGTGTAAGTTTAAGGATGTTCCTGAATGTGATGTCACTGTCTGTGTCACTGAATATAATGAGTGTGTGTGTGTGTGTGGTGTGTAAGTCTGTGTTAACAGTAGTGTGTGTTAGTATGTTTAAGATATGTGACTTGTTAATGGGTGTGTGTGTTTCTGCGTGAGGGTGTGTGAGACAGAGATGTGAGTGTGTGAGTGTTACAATTTGTGATGTTATAATGTGTGTGCATGTGTGTGATGTACGAGTGTACTTGTTTGTGTGTGTGCATGCATGTGTGTGAGATATCTTTGTGTTTGTGTGTGTGTTTATTTAGTGTGTTAACATTAGTGATGTGTGCTTGTGTTTGTGCATGTTTGTGTGTATGGTGTCTGCATCTGTGTGTTAATATTAGTGATGTGTGTGTTATTAATAATTGTTGGGTGTAAGTTTAAGACATTATCACGGCTGACCCGTTTGAGATATCAAAATGTGTGATGTGTGTGTGAGAGTGAGGGAGAGAGGTGTGTGACAGTGATGTGATGTGAGGTCAAGTTTGAGTATGACACGCAATGGGTTTTATTTGATGCTGGATCAGTCTTTGGCTTGTCCTGTGTGTGTGTGTGTGTGTGTGTGTGTGTGTGTGTGTGTGTGTGTGTGTGTGTGTGTGTGTGTGTGTGAGAGAGAGAGAGAGTGAGGGAGAGAGGTGTGTGACATGTAGATGTGTCAGTCTGTGTGTGACGAGTAAATGTGCTTGTGTTTGTGTGAGTTTGTGTATATGGTGTGTGTGTGTGTGTGTTTGTTTGTAGATGTTTGTGTGTATGGTGTGTGAGTCTGTGTGTGAACATTAATGATGTGTGTGATAAATAATTTATCGGTGTAAGTTTAAGGATGTTCCTGAATGTGATGTCACTGTCTGTGTCACTGAATACTGAATATAAATGAGTGTGTGTGTGTGTGTGTGTGTGTGTGTGTGTGTGTGTGTGTGTGTGTGTGTGAGAGTGAGGGAGAGAGGTGTGTGACATGTAGATGGGCCAGTCTGTGTGTGACGAGTAAATGTGCTTGTGTTTGTGCGTGTTCATGTATATGGAGTGTGTGTGTGTGTGTGTGTATGGTGTGTGAGTCTGGTGTTAATATTGGTGATGTGTCTTATGAATAATTTATCGGTGTAAGTTTAAGGATGTTCCTGAATGTGATGTCACATATAATGTGTGTGTGTATGTTGTACGGTGGGCAATTTAAATGTTTGTATTGTTTATTTTTTATAATTTCTGCATATGTTTAAATAGTAAACATGAAGGCATAGTAAAGGAAAAGGGGAAAGACCTGACTGCAGAATAACTGCCTACTACTGCCATCTACTGGACATATTTTATTACTGCAGGAGTCAGTGGACACAGTTCAGACCAAGGCTGATAAATATACTGTAAAAATTGTTGGGAGCTGTATGAGCATCACAAAAACATGAAACTCAAGAAATCTACTCAGAAGCAGTTGTTCCTTCTACCTAAAATGTTTGGGCACATTAGGACTTTCCACTTGGTGGATATAAGTATCTTATATTTGCTCAAAATTATATGTTGCCATAGCAACACTATTCAACGTATCAAAAAGTCCTTTACAGTGTGACATCAGCCGTGTCTTCCAATTATTGTGCCTGATTTTGAAGCCAATTTGCTGAAAATTAGTCACAAAAGAATTTAATTTCTAAAAGTAGACACTTTCTGCTGCCAGTTGGTGGCGCTATGACTGAGACTCACGGGACCCATGTCACTGTGAGCAGGTTTCTTCTCTTAACCTACTGCTGAGGTTTGATGAACGTCACTCAATTTATACAGAAGTTATTAGCCACTTCCTGTTTCCTGTTATTCGCCGTAGGTTTAAGGGCTCGCCACGGCCGACCCGTTTAAGATATCAACCAGCCCTTCACAATATTAGATCCTCAATGTCTTGAGATTATATTAGACCCTGTTTGGTCAAAAACCTATTAATCCTGTAAGAGTAGTAGATCACATTCCAATGGGTGCGTTTTTCAAACAACGCCAAATAACTGACTTCCTGTTCAGCGGATTCCATGACATGGGGTATGCAAGTTGTTCATCTCAATGAGATCTAAATTTATACTGGGTCTCATTCATATATGTGAAAGTGGATATGAGTTATGCAGCTGAAACTTTACAAAGTTCCAGGGGGCGCTGTACAGGCCCTGTGCCACGCCCGGGCTCCAGGCTCTCAGGGCTTCCTCACAATCAGTGAGAGTCTACACCCATACAATTTGGGACCCGTAGGTCTTTCCACTCGTAAGATATGAGAAGAATAGTTGTCTTCGATTTTTTCTTGAGTTAAATCGTCACCATAGCAACACGATTCAAATTAGAAAAAAATCCTCCATGATTTCAAATGACCCATGTCTTTTCATTATTCTGACTGATTTTGAACCAAATCAGGTGAAAGTAAAGGACAAAATATTACTGATTTCCAAAAGTGACACACTTCCTGCTGCCACTTGGTGGCGCTATGACATAGACTCATGGTTGTCATATGATGTGATCAGCTTCCTGCTCTTAACATACCTGTAAAGTTTCATGTGCCTAACTTAATGTACACAGAAGTTATTAGCCACTTCCTGTTTCATTTTATTCGCCTTAATTTTAAAGCGTCGCCACGGCCGAACCGTTCGAGGTATCAAAAAGATCTCTGCAATTTTGCATCGGCAACTTGTTTAGGTCATATTTAGCTGGTTTGGTGCGAATTGTAAAAAGTTCCTAGGAGGAGTATTTCAAATTCCATTGCGTGCGTTTTGCAAACAACTCAAAATAACTCACTTCCTGTTGATTAGTCCTGATGACATGCAGCGCGAAACTTGTTCAGTTTGATGAGATCTAAATGTTCACCGAGTTTTATAAGTATACGTGCAAGTGTGTCTGAGCTATAAGGCAAGACTCTGTAGGGGGCGCTGTGCGGGGCGTGTGCGACGCCCCGGGCCGAGCCCCACTGAGGACCTGTTGGCCGCAGATTCCAATCTGTCTGCAAATTTTGGTGAGTTTTTGAGTATGTTAAGAGGCCCGAAAGTGCCCGGATGATTGAAAGAAAAATAATAAAAAAAATAAAAAAAAAATAATAATCCTAACGAAAACAATAGGGCCCTGCGCACTCAGTGCTTGGGCCCTAACTAAAATGAAAAATTACATGCTAAAATCATGTTGCAATGTTAAAAAAAAAGGCCGTAACAAAATGTATGTTTTAATGATGCTAATATCTGTATTTTTTTCTTACATTAAGAATTAATAATCAATTCATCTTTAACCCTTGAGAACAGGATGTACATTTATCTCAGTTGAAGATAAAAAACAGCTCCAGCAGCACAAACTTCACAAATTAGTTATGTGACACAAATTAATGAAACATAAGCAGTTTAAACAAAAAGACTTCAAACTGTCAAAAATTGTTGTTGTCTCTCTGTCCTCATTCAAAAAAGAGGCTGCTAAAAATGTCCAGTGTTGCACCTCCCCTAAACCGAAATTGCATCTCCTTGGGGTGTTAATACATAAGTTATAATACAATAGTTGAGCCACAGAAAAGTATTACGCAAAACATTGCATAACATTTATAAACATAAAAAATATTGATTAAAGTCAACTGTTTCCATTTAATTAATAATGATTGAACATTAACTTCCCTAGTACATTGAGAGTATAGTATGTTGAGAGTACAGTATGTGGAGTACGTTCATGCATTCCTTCATTAATGAATTCCCAAATTAATGCTTGACATGATTCCAAAGACAAATAAACAGATTTGTACCTGCTCTTTCAACACATGACTCGGTATAGTCCACCAAAATTTTTCACTCTGTCCAAGTTGATAGATGAAGCTGGATCCATGCGTCTCACACATGTTGCGTAACAGAAATATCTGAATCCATGGATTGCCAGTGTTAGACAAAAGCTCCTCCAAGTTTCGCAGGAGATGTCTAGAGTCTTCAGCATCAACTGTGCGTGCTGAGGTATAAAATATTACACATACTTTATATTATTAGAACAATTTGACAGAATTTCATCATTTATCCTCAAAAAAAACCTTTAAAATAAAAAAAAAAAGATATGGTTTCACTCAAAACACAATTTATTTATTTTATACTGTCATTATAAAAAAAAAAAAAAATTTTTTTTAAATTGCCCTCCAAATTGTGTCTAATTAGGCTAAAACAGTTAAATTTATATTCATTTAAAAAAAAAAGTCAGAAGAGTTTGTATTGTAAAAGTAAAGAAACTAAAGGACCTTTGGACAGAACAGTCCTGATGGCATCAGAGGCAACTGTGATGGCAAATCGCAGTTTTGCAATAGTGTGTAAATCCTCAGAGATCATGTTCTGGTCAGACTCGCTGAACACACAAGCACTAAGACATTTGATTGCCTTATTGATGAGACAGCCTTGACTGGAAAAGTGGATGTGATCCTGTGGGACATTTTGAATAAGTACAGATTATACACTGCTGCTTGTGTGTTTATTACTGTACTGATGTCTAAAAAGTCTTTTACACTAGTGACCTGGACCTTTAAAACGGAACTGTATGTACAAATGTACTAGAAAAAATGAAGTTCTATTATTTAAGTGATTCAGAGTGAGATGAGAAAACCAGTGCTGACAGCAGACCTCGATGCTGCGCACCACCATGAAGTAGATTTCATCAGCGTTCCTCTCGTTTGATTTCACAGCCTCTTCAATGAACCTCTGTAGCTGCGGTGCTGTTTCCTCCATTCTGCTCAGAACACAAACACTCTATTTCTTAATTTGAGAAGCAGTTTGAATTAAATAGTAAAGTATGACAATATAAACACTACACTGCTACTAAATTCTGCATTCTGTTTGGCCTGAAGCGAGAACAGGACTTATTTCACTGACAACAATAAATGGGATTTGAACTAAAAAAAAAAAGAATTATTTAATAGATGCAAAATTGTCATATGTCTTTGTTGGGTCACCGCAACAACACACAAACTGATTAATTATATAGTTTCAGTGCTAACACTATACCAATATGGATATACAGTGAAATTTGTTAAATGTTTGCTTTCTTAATTATGTTGCAATGATTATATTCAGTGTGTCACTTTTTAAAAGTGCTAATTGAAATCAAAAATTTCAAAGATAAAAGACACAATCAAATACAATACCCGCATTTCAGCAGGATCTTGAGTATGAGAGACTGGACAGCACGGTCTGGCTTCATGCACTGCTGTAATGTAGACCTCCCACTTGAAACTGAGGAAATATTTTAAATAATGATGTACTGTACATTCTTATCTGCATTTTAATGTGCTTTACTCAGGCATGCACAAAGATAAAACAGATTTTAATAGCCTAATTCTTTAGACCAGTTTCATTACTTCAACTTCATGAAAAAGTTATAATAATAATAATAATAATAATAATAATAGTAAAAATCCCAAACGTATATGTTTCAGGGCTTTATATATTATATATATATATAAAATATATATATATTATATATATTTATATTACAAAATATTGATAATTCACCACCCATCTGTCACGAACTGTGGGTGCGAGGCATAAATGCAGAGGATCCAGGTTTTAACGGAAACGATGTCTATTTTATAAACAAAAACAGGGAACTTAAACAAACAAATGTACTTTAATAATAAAACCAAAACCAAAACACGAAGCACACTGAACGGACATAAATCAAGGTGAAAATCAACAGATGCAAGACCAGAAACTCAAAGAAACCAACCTATTTATAATAAAACTAATAACCAACTCGGTTCAGGCGAGCGCCCATGTCGCCTGACCGAGTTGCGACATGGGAAATGAAGTTAAACAAAACAAACTACAACACAAATCTCTGGGCGCTAGGCGCCCTCTAGGGGTTGTCCCTGACACCATCTCTATACTGCATTTGACATAAGGCTCTTCACTGATTACCTTCTGGAGCTGGGCTACATCTCACATAGTCCATGAGATTGTTCAGTACTTTGTCAGTCAGTTGCTCTTTGCTGCTGATGAAGTTCCACATGAACTCCACAAAGAACGAGTTACACTTTCTCCTAAATCTGTTGACTTTTAGAAAGGTTTCTCTGGGGAAGAGAAAGGGGGAAAGGAAAACAATTGAACGTACTGTATGAAGTATGCGTTTCTGAATTTCTGTACGCTGAAATAAAACGACAAAAAGGAAATAGAGATGTTCCTACTTGGCCACAACTCCACATGGTTTATAATCTTGGGTGATTGGCTTTTTGCACGTCCTACACTGCATGTCATTGTGCTCCCTTAAACAGGACAAGTGAAACATGTGTCCACATTCGACCTCAGCTGTTTCGTCCTCAGTGAAGTCCTTGTCGCAGTAGCCACACACGACTCTGATGACACAAGAGAACAAAAATGTTACTTTAGCTGCATACCTTTGAATTATTATATTGATAGCTTAGTAACATTTAATAGTAAATGTTAGAAATTTGCGGTATGGGTAAGGTTATCTTAAGTTCATTCTCCTTTTACACACATTCCAGATTTTTTGTCTTCTCCTTCACCAGACAGAATGTGTTGTACAAAATGGTATTAAATAGACCTACTCAATATTAGGCAGTTGGCCATAATATTATGGCTGATACCTACAAAAAAGATTTCATCGATTCTATTGACACCCTAATTTCTAGGTATGTAGTTTATGATTTAAATATGTCAATAATGTATATTGTTTGTGTGTGCTAAAGTGAAGAAAAAAAAAAAATGCTTCTCATTTGACACACTCACATGAACACATTACAAGCATTCTTGTTACATTTAGCCAGAGTCGCTGTGACATGATGGATCACACTCTCCATCTGCTTCCCTTCTTCTGAGTTTAGTTTCTATACAGTACATTGAAAATGTGAACACTGAACATTGAAAAGTGTTGTATGCAGAAAGACAATTCCTAAATAATTAAAGATGTATGTTGAAAATGATAAAAAAGGATAAAAAATACTCTGTATTAAATATACAGATATACAAAATACCTTCCATGCAAACAGCAGATTTCTCACGAGAAAGGTCAAAAGTTTTTTCTCCATTTCCTGCTCGTTTTGCAGGAGGTGGTCCATAAGTAAATAGATTATCCAGGTACTTTGCCAGAAAAGTCTGAAATGTGATACAGATTCTGGTGATCTTGTTTATTTCTTGAAACAACTCTTCTGCAGCTTGTATTTCCAGGTGTTGTTTGAGGTGCTCCTTCATACTACGACTAAATTAATAACGTTTAAACACAGAGACTTAAGACTCTCTGTGTCAGTGTGTATGTAGAAATTTAGCTTGTATGTAGAGTCAAGTACACTGCTCACTGCTTAACTTAATTTTCAGGGTACACCCTTCAGACAATTAAAACGTCTGCCAGCATAGAAGTTTTCAGTACCATGTCGTTCAAGACCATTTAGACCACAGGCACTTTCCCTTAATTTGTCTTCTAGTATTGACTGATTTTGTAGAACATACCTGATTTCACTGAGTAGCATTTCTGCCTTTTCACCATGAAGTGTCACCAGAGAGTCCTCTGAAACGATCAAGTCAACAGCCACAGACACAGACTTCACTTTCTTTAACCACTGCTGGCAGCTGTTTAAGTCTTTCAGCTCACTTTCTTTTGGCTGAAGGCCCTGAAGTACCTGCCTGAGTGCCTTAAAAATAACAATATTAATGTGTTCATTGTGCATTATTATCTGTGATTGTCTTGTCCAGCTGAGATGAAAGACTTTGAAAATCATTTTTAAATAAATCCTACCTCAGTTGCTTCCCCTGCAGTGACCACGTCTTTGTTTTGTAAAGATAAACTGTAGAATAGTTGATGGTTGTCGTGCATGTATTTGTTAACTACATACAGCCAGGGCAGAGGGACACCTTCAGGATCATTACCCGTTAAATCATGATAGAGACGTGGTGTGAGTCTCGTGAGTGTTTCTGAAAAAGACTGTCGGAAAGAACAGTGCATATATATATATTTTTTTGGTTTATAAAAGAAAATTAAAAGTAGGATAAAACATCCATCTGTCCTGACTACTGAGACTGAAGCTGGCTGATATTTTGTGAAAATGTGCAAGTATATTGCTTTATTGTTTACAATGATCATTCATTCATTATCTATACCACTTAAGTCCAATTCAGGGTCATAATGGCAGCAGGAGAAGCAGAGACATCCATGTCTCTAGGAACTTGCTCCAGCTTCTGCTGTGGGAGCCCTAATCACTCTCAGAGCAGCTGAGAGATATAATCCCTCCAGCGTGTCCTGGGTTGGTCCCGAGACTCAATCCAGCTGGCCGTGCCTGGTACACCTTCAGTCCTCATCAGGTGTCCAAACCACCTCAACGAGCTCCTTTCAAAGCGGAGGAGCGGTCTTGGCATACTCTGAGCATATTCTGGATTTCCAAACTCCTCACACAATCTCAGAGAGCAAGCCCGACAACACTATGCAGGAAACTAATTTTACCCTCTTGTATTTGTCATCTTTTGGTCATTACTCAAAGGTTGTGATCATAGGTAAGGGTAGGGACATCGACCTACTGGTAAATCAAGAGCTTCACTAACAGTAATTCTGAGAGCTTTATTAAAACACAGGAGTTTTAGCGAACAGGCGCAGCAGGAGCAGAGGAGAGAAGTTGTGTGTGTGAGTCAGTGGTTAACTGGGATGAATGGGGGAATCCCCTGTGACAAGAGCGGAAGCGGGGTTATGATGCGAGGGAATCTACACAACCTTGGAAGTAGAGGGCGAGAGAAATCTTCTTGGATTTATAGGAGCGTGCGTTGTACGTGAATAAAACAGGCGCAAACATTTGTCCGTTGTTGACCTGCTTCATGGACAGAGGATGATAAAATGGAGTGCAATGGCTTAACCTCCTCGGAGGAATAGAGAGCAGTACACGCTCTCCCGAATGAGAGTGATTGCTGAAGTCAATTTGTGGAGTGCGGGTCAGCAAAGGGTAAGCGAAGAATTTGATTTGTTTACAGAACAAACAAATCCAAAACATGAGTACCAATCCGAAGTCCAAAGAGCAGGGTCATACACAGTAGTCAGCCTGGAATAGCAGAAATACCAAGGGGCGAAGATGAGAGAGAAATCCAAGGCAGGGTTGATGACGAGACTAGGGTATACATAGAAAACGCTTGGAAAAGGACAACACAAGGCACATGAGCAAGACACTGCGGCACTGACTGATTCTTTCTGCATGCTTATAAATGCAAGAGATAAAGGCCTTTCCAGGTTCAGTTGTGCGGTGAACGATAGGTGGGCATTCAGGGAGACCTGGAGGTGCTGGGTTAATCTAGCTGACTTGTGACAAAATATGCATTTTTGCCTTATGCCAAGGTTTTCCATCATGCTGGAAAAGTCATTGATCATCACCAAACTAATCCTGGATGGTTCTTTATTAATGACTGTGCTCTTAAGCAAAATTGTGAGTAACCCCACTCCCTTTGCCGAGAAGCAACCCCACACATGAATAGTCTCTGGACCATTACTGTTAGCATGTCAGAAGACTGTTTGCATGAGAGAGGGTATCTTTTCTTCTCTGGACAAGCTTTTTTTCTGAATGCCCCAAATTGAAAGGGGATTCATCAGCGTAAAATGACTTTACCCTATTCCTCGGCAGTCCAATCCCTGCACCTTTTGCAGAATATCCCTGATGTCCCTGATGTTTTTGCTTTTGAGAGAAGCAGCTTCATCGCTGCCCTTCTTAAAAGGTATGAAGGTGAGCGCTACCATAAGTGGCCGGCACTTAGCAAGGACAGTAGCACGAAGAAAAGGTTTCAGATTTGCTAAAAAAAAGCCAGGAAGTGCCAGGAAGAATCATAGGTTAAGTGGTTAAGTGAGGTTTAATGTTAATTTATTAAGCATTTACATGTCTTTTCTAAATGTTTTTATATGTAAAAATATGATTGTAACACTTTTGGACGGATTATTTGCATTTACATTATTTCCTATGGGAAAATACGTATCACAATATGAATTTTTTTTTTTTTAACTCCCTCCGGAATTAATTACATTTGTATGCCAAGGTTCCACTGTACATGAAATTTAGCAGGAGTTTTTTTTTTTTACTTACTTTATTTAGGTCATGTGGAAATAATGGCATTGAGATGTTTACAAGATCTTCAGAAAAATCGGCAAACAGCTTATGGTCTTTTGTTATGCTCTTAATCCAGGGAAGAGGTATCTGTTCTTCAAACTTCTCCAGGTACTCCGTAGTAGGTCTAACAGCTGCCCCTTATAGTACATATAAGTATACAATATACATATAAGTAAACAAACATACATGCATACAGTACATACTGTACATACATACACACACCTCAGCTATGTAGTGTATAGTACAGTACTAGTCAAAAGTTTGAACACAAATTTGAATTTGTTTTCTCCATTTCAGAATAATACTGGTTTTTGTAAAAACTATGAAACAACACATATGACGTTAAGTAATTAGGTAACAACAACAGTCAGTTGTTCTTTTAAGACAGCAAGAAGAGTCAACCGTTCCAATGAGATTATTGCATATTTAAGATCCCTCCAGCATTGTTTTATAATGTCGAAAAAACAAAACATCAATAAATCCCATGGAATTAGGTGTGTCCAAACTTTTGATTGGTAGCTTATGTTTATGTTCTTGCAATATGTATGTCTAGTAATTTTGGTTGTGCGATTTTTGCTTCTCGTTCTCATGATGTTTCGTTTAATAAATCCATAGTCTATGGTCTATCATGTAAATATCATGTCACTATAAGTAGTACAATGTCAACATGTAGACCTAGTTTTGTGGCATTTGTTCTACAAACTTCAAACTTTATACAAACTTCTTGTATGTGCATGCATTACCTTTCAGGCTGATGACACAGGACCATATCTCATCAAATTTCTCTTTTAAAGCCCAGCTAAATGGGAAATGACATGTGCATGACTTTGTCTGGTCACCACTTGTTGAAAGGACAGATACTTGCCCTTGAAAGCTGGAAAAAAAAGCAGAATTATATTTCTCAAAATTACTAAATTAAAAAAAAGAAAATGACAGCATGGTAAGTTCCAAGATTTAATATATGCACAATCATACTGTATTTACAATACACTTGTAACAGCATTGACCATGGGTCTAGTAAGATTCTTGTTTGAGTTCAGTCAGATAAACATAAGATGATGGATCAGAATTTCAGTTTTCATTTCCTGATAAAATGAAAACAAAGAATTTCAGCATGTGCATTCAGTCTTGATGATGAAAAAGAGATAATACTGACATAGTTACTGGAATCTTCAGCAGATCCCACTGATCCTCTTGAAATACATCCAGCCAGAAGTCAGTCTTTTCTGATGGTTGATCATTGATTAGATTATCCAGGTTATTGTCTCCATCAATGACTGCCAGAATGTGGGCTAGGGCTGAGGCTACACTCTCCTCCAGGTGAACCCACAGCACATGTCTGGAAAGCAAATATTATTATTCTTACACACATATTTCATTCTTCTTCTTCTTCTAATGATAAGTTTAATTAAAATGAACTATGCACAATACAGTTATTTACCTAAATGAGCTGCCTTCTGCAACAAAGCGATCAGAAAGTGCCTGAGCAACAACCCAGTTCTCTTTGCCCTTTATTTTCTCCTGTTCCGAAAGAAATCTGACTATTCTTCTTTCCAGTGATTTAATGAACGCATCTGACACTGAGGAAAGCAAATTAATCAAAATGCACATTTAGTCATCAGATTGCATGGAATTATGCACCACAGTAATTCTATTCTTTATAGACAATTGTGTACAATTATACACTACAGTTACAGAGGGGCCACAAAAAAAATTATACACACGTCAACAGTTATTATCTATGCCCTTTTTTAATTGAATTGAATCATGGCAGCAATGTGTAGTATTATGTTTCCTCTAAAGATGTCAGTAGTTGCAACTGTCTCACTCACTCACTCACTCATCGTCTATAATGTATCCTGTATACAGGGTCAAGGGGGCTTGGAGCCTATCCCAGGAAACTTGGGGCAGGAGGCGGTGTACACCGCCTCCTATAAGGTCTTGCCAATGCATCGCAGGGCACACACATACAAGCAGTCACACACTCTTTTACACATTACGGGCAATGCACACAGAGGCGGGGATCGAATCTGGCTGGGAAATGACCCAAGACTCTAGAGCTGCAAGGAGACAATGCTAACCACTAAGCCAACATGCATACTTAAAAGTTTCTGTTTATAAAGAAATATTAAGGTTTCCTGAATTAAAATTTCTGGTCAAGAGTCTAGTCAATAAAAGTTTCTTTCAGCTGAGGTCTGTGGTGCTTCATAATACTGATTTTTATTAGCCTCATGGTTTCAGAACATACGAGACAAATTGGTTTTAAACTTGCAGGAGGAAGAAGGAACATACATTGATCTGTCCATTCATTGGACAGTTTTCATTGTCTACTATAATCTTCTTGAAGTGATGTGTATACAGTAGCCATGCACAGCTATTACTGGTATATTACTTATTCTCATTTATCAGAAAAGCATCAGGGTCCGCATAGAACTGTCACTTGGTCCGGATCTGGATATTTAGTGATGCCTGCTATATACAGTATGTCACAAAAGTGAGTACACCCCTCACATCTCTGCAAATATTTAGTTATATCTTTTCTAATAACTAAAAATAACTAAAAATACAGCCAATAATAGCTGAACCCCTGGCAACAAAAGTGAGTACACCCCTAAGTGAAAATGTGAAATGTCAATATTTTGTGTGGCCACCATCATTTTCCAGCACGGCTTGAATTCTCTTGGCCATGGAGTTCACCAGAGCTTCACAGGTTGCCACTGGAATCCTCTTCCACTCCTCCATCACAACATCACGGAGGTGGTGGACATTTAACACCTTGTGCTCCTCCATCTTCCTTTCCAGGATGCCCCAGAGGTGTTCTATGGGGTGTAGGTCTGGAGACATGCTTGGCCAGTCCATCACCTTTACCCTCAGCCTCTTTAGCAAGCCAGTGGTCATCTTGGAGGTGTGTTTGGGGTCATTATCATGCTGGAACGCTGCTCTGCGGCCCAGTTTCCGGAGGGAGGGGGGATCATGCTCTGCTTCAGTATGTCACAGTACATGTTAGAATTCATGTTTCCCTCAATGAACTGTAGCTCCCCAATGGCAGCAGCACTCATGCAGCCCCAGATCATGACACTCCCACCACCATGTTTGACGGTAGGCAAGACACACTTGTCTTTGTAGTCCTCACCTGGTTGCCGCCACACACGCTTGACACCATCTGAACCAAATAGGTTTATCTTGGTCTCACCAGACCACAGGACATGGTTGCAGTAATCCTGGTCCTTAGTTTGCATGTCTGCAGCAAATTGTTTGCGAGCTTTCTTGTGCATCATCTTTAGAAGAGGCTTCCTTCTAGGACGACAACCATGCAGAGCAATCTGATGCAGTGTGCGGCGTACGGTCTGAGCACTCACAGGCTGACCTCCATCCCTTCGGTCTCTGCAGTAATGCTGGACGCTAAAACTCATCCGTCTGTTTTCAAAAGCCAATCTTTGGATCTGACGCTGAGAACGTGCACTCAGCTTCTTTGGCCGACCATGTTCTGTTCCAGTGTTGTCCTATGAAAAGATATAACTAAATATTTGCAGAGATGTGAGGGATGAACTCACTTTTGTGACATACTGTATAATAAATACCATACTGTATATTTATATGCCATAAATAATAAATACCATAGAACACTGCAGCCACAAAAATATGGAATAAGCACAAGATGCTTTTGAAACCATTTCTGCATAAAAGAAACTTTTATAAAGAGCAATAAAGAGTAATACAATAAAAAGTCAATATTTGGTGTGAAAGCCCATTGCTTAAAATCAGGATTTTTAGACACAGATTTGTGCATTTTTATAAGAAAACAGCTGTTAGGTTTTTACTGAGCTTGCTGGAGTTCTTCTGGTAACTTTGTCACACTCGCTCCTTTCTATTTTTATGCAAATCCCAGGAGAGTACATTAGGTTTTTTGTTTCCATCTGAAAACTGGTCTTGTACTATATTTCTTTCTTTACAACCATGCAGATGTTCACCTGCAATGTTATTTACTTATAAATTTTTAAGATATATATGGAAATACTGAATGATTTTATACATAATTATGCAGATATGATAAACATATATAACAAAATTAGTACAGTATATAATATGGTGCCTAAGACTTTTGCACAGCACTGTATTTTGTAAATATTGTTTTCTTTGTTGATTTTGGTCCTTCTTGTTTGCAGGTTTTTAAAATATTGCCAAAACCAAAGATAAAGATCTCATTAAAACCTCGGGTTGTATAATTAATCTGATCGTTACAACTGAGGCAATTATGCAAGAATGTTTAAACTGGACTCCTCACCAGTGTATTTCTTTTGCAACAGCCCGTGGAGAATTTCTACACGTGTTGTTGCTCTCTGTGTGTTATCTGCTTTGTCACGCAGCTTCAAAATACCCTTCTGTAAAGATTTCTTCATTAACAAGAGTGTGTCAACCAAGACATCCTGCAATCAAAATTTGGGATTAAACATATGTGAATTTAAAAATTAACTTGAAAACATCAAAAAAACCCAGCAGAAGAGACAAAGAACAAATTAAATAATTAAAAGAAAACTTCCATCATAACAATAAATCTGGCAAATATTTGGCAAATAAACAATTTAACAAAATAAAGAAAAAACAACACTCTCAGTTATTAAGGACACAGCAGTGGAGCCTACCAATTCTCCAGAAGAAATAAAACTTTCAATGTTTTTACAGCAAATTATATTAATCAGCAAAATACCCGAATCAGAACAACATCAATTCATTCTTTAACAGTATCAACCTACCGCAACTCAGTGAACATCAAACAGCCTGGAATCACCCATATCACAAGATGAACTTCCTACTGCTCTAAAACTCATGCCATTTCTTAACCATTTTATGAACGGTCTTCCCAGATAGCACAACTCTGTTGGCCCAACATTGGCAACATTTTTGTAACCTTTTTCTCAGTGCTCTGATGTCGGGCCAACATTGGGCCAATGGCAATGCATACATTGGGCCTATGTTGGCATCAGTGGTTGGCCCAACATCATTTTGTCTGTTGGCCCGACATTGGCCCATTAGTGGTTTGTTCACTATGATAATGGCAAGGTTGGAAATTGGAAATGAAATTATATTGCTTTAGCCAGTGCAACAGGCTCTCTCAATTATGCCATCACATCAGGAGCTCATATGAGGGTTGGTTACTACTCTCGTACATAAATAACATATATATCTAATTATACAGTATATTTAACAGTAAGGGGTTCGACCCTATGTGCACGGGCGGCATCACGGAGACGAGGTCTTAATGGGAAAAAGGATCATTTTATTTAAAATAAATGGGGAAGGGAGGGGTTAAAGGAGGGAGGACGGAAAGAAAGGTGGAAAGGTGCATGTGCAGGTCCGAAGCAGTGCCCAGCTTGCATGCGGGCACGCAGCTGCTGAAGGTTGGTGGTGGGGGGAGTGACAAAACAGAGCACGCTGAGGCATCGCTCCTGCGCGCTCTCGCAAAGGTTCTTCTCCCGCTGTTGATGGCCGGCCTGGCCCCTCCCAGCTATATCGCTTTCTTGGCTGAGATTGAGGACCTTAACGCAGTCCTCCTTGCGCCCTTTTCCTCTTTGGTGGCGGGGACGTGAAGGTGGGCTCTGCATGGCAGTGCAGGTGCCGTGGGAGCTCTCACAGTTCTTTCTTGCTCAGCACAGAGGTCAAAGGATGGAATTCCAGTGTCCTTTTTAAAGTCCCTGGGGCACGTCATATCACCCCACCCCACATGCCACTCTCTCATGTTCCACCGCACACTTGGTTGCGCTCTTCCCGGACCCCCGGACTAAACTCCATGCCTAGCTTTTATAATGCTGAGCAAGCCTGAGATTCTGTTAACGTTAATCATCGCCTGCCAGCCCAAATAGGCTACCTAGGGAGCCTAGGAAGTGAGTGAGGGGCGATAATAGATTTGGGCTCACGTCCATCATAGGCGCACACCGTGACACTAACTCAGTGGATACCGCTGTTGGCCCAACGTTGGTCCAATAGTCATCTGTGTTGCTCTCCCTGATAGGCAGCCACACTTCTCTGCGTTCGTTCTACTGGCTGACCAATGCTGAGTGTGTGTGTGCGGATGTCAGGAAGTATCATCACTTTCTACGTGTGAACAATGTGTACAAGGACAGACATTGTTTTTTTTTTTTTTGAGGATTGCTAGCTATTTGTGAGTAAATTTCTGTTTTCTAAATATTGCCTATAGAACTATGAACAATTAGTGATCCAGGACAGGGCCTCCGAATGGGATCATCCGGAGATCACAAGTTCGATTCCCGGGTGATGCTGTACCCTCTCACACCCAGAGGTCTAGAGAGAGTTGATTGGCCGAGCTCTCTCAGAGACGAGGGATGAGAGGTACTTAGTGTTCCAACATTAATCACGGCCCAAAAGCCAAGCAGGGGTGTCTGTGAGCTCTCGCAAGCAGAAGGAGTGGTTAGCGCTGTCCTCCGAGTGTGTTACTCCGTCCCCAATGGTGCGTGAGCAAGCACTTCAAAAAGATGCAGTCGGCTTGTGTCACGTGGTACGGAGAAAACATGGGATAGTCTTCGGCCCTCCCGACTGAGTGGTAGTAGTAGCTTAATGTGGGAGGGGAGGAAGTGGATATGACTAAATTAGGAAGAAAATCAGGGAAACACCCTTAATTCACCAACCAGCATCATTAAAGTTAAACTCGCATCCACTAATACACACAGATTGTTTAATTTAATGTACTATTCTCTAATTCAACAAGCAAAACCATCATAGCCAGTCTCCATGGAGAAAAATACTTCATTAAGGTAATTAGAAAATTCATGTTTTCACACTGGAGAGGTTTGGCTTTATAGAGACATTCATGGATTAAACTTCTTTACACATCACCTTTAGCAACCTTCATCACCAATGGACGAACATCATGCAGCCTCACATTGCACTGAGGACTAGACAAGGATGCCAACTCTCTTGCTTGTTGTTGTTTTTACCATTGATCCATGTCTCACACACTTTAGATTGTCAATCATTTACATACTCATCTAGTCACCACCCAATACAATATAATTGTGATACCTTGGTGCCGATTCGATTAATATTGTGATACAGTAAGTATATCCTGTATATATATATATATATATATATATATATATATATATTGATTTGATATAAATTTTTTTCCCGATTTTGTTGAAATTTTAAGACCATGACCCTTAAAAAAAAGTTTAATCATAACTCAAAAGTTTTATACCTTTGCTTTACTAACCAGCTTCACAACTGAATTGAACTTGAGTAATTATATGTAATCCATTTATTATAGCATTAGTTTTATCACAGTTCTCGCAGCATTTAAACAATACAAACTAACTTAAAATAAAATTAAACAAAAACTCTAACACAGCCGCTCGCGTGATGGGCGAAGTCATTTGGTGACAATTTCGCAGATTTGAATGTAGTGGGTTTAGGTGAGGGACAGCAGCGTCTACCTATCGGAGTGAGGTACCTCCCTATTTAAAGGTTGATTGGCTGTTGCCTGGGTTGCGTCACGTCCGGTTTCCCCTTTGTTATCTGTGTTTGCGAAGACGCTGCTGTTAACATCACGAAAGTTAGTGCTGCTGATCTATATGATTTTGAAGACGCTGCCGTTAACCTTATCGGAAGGGGACAGCCTGTTTGGTGTTGTGCCATTTTAGTGGCCCGTCTCTAATATATGGTTTGTTTATAGTTTCTTGTTCTTGGCATATTTAATGCTTTTTCTTGTTCTGTTTTTTTCTTTTCAATCAAAACATGGATTGTTGTGCCCCGGTAAAAGACGACTGTACCTCATTTCGGCCATTGTGAACCTCTGTGGGTATTTTGATTTTGCTTCATACAGAAATATATCCATTCCAAGTAGGGTTTTCATTCATTCCTTTTTTTTGTCATTTGTTTTCTTTTGTTTGAAGTGGGGGTTTTGGTCTATCTTGTTTAGTGTGTTTTAAGCAATTGTGTATTAATAAACTTTGGGTTTTTATCTCATTCACACATTGAACCTGTGTGCTTTATACCCAAATTGAATGGTTTAAATATCTATTTTTTCCCTGGGGTGAGTTCCTAGGGTGGTGTAGTCGGATTGCTGCCAGATATACAGGCAGATCGGTGGACAGGCATTCAGAGAAAACATGCTACACCTGGCCGGTAGGTTACTTAAGCTCCCAAAAAACAGTGCACTATGTGCAAACATTTAGATAGCACCAAGTCTGGGATCATTGCCCCAGTATAGGAAAAGAGAAGTGGAAAGATAAAGAAAAAGAGACAATTGAAAAAAGGAAAGTGCAAAGATAAAGAAAAGAGGAAAGGGAAAATTGAAAAGATGTAAAAAAAAAAAAAAAAAAAGGGCACATTTTTTTTTTATTTCACAAGAGAAGGAGGGGAACCCGAGCACAAGTTGGGGTGTACTTTAGTTAGGAAAGGAATCAGAAATGAGGTGGCACACACGGACATAAGCGCGCCATCATCATAGTAGAGTATATACTCCTTTTTGAGTTGTAAGAGTTAATAAGAGGTGTAGAAGCCCCCTTACCTTAGCAATGCGTAGTGCTCATGCAAACCAATTATTCCCTAGAGAAATAAACACTCCATGGCCAAAAACCTCCCACTAAGTACTGCGTTGGGCCTCGCATACTTCAGAACTTGGGCCATATTTGGATGCCCCTTGTAACAGAATGTTCACACCAGCTCAGGAGTCTGCAAACTTGGAGGGGGTGCGCAAGATTAGTTATGTGGGGATGATCGGTAAACACAAACAGGCTCTGACCAAATTATTCTCAGAGATAAAGGGCATTTCACAGTGCTTGGATCAGATCCATGGATGCCAGATCACTTCAGGGTCACAGTTGACCCCTGAATCGATTCCAGAGTCGACTCCTGCCTCCACCTCAGTAGCACAAGCAAACCGTCTGGTGGTGAATACGAGACTACCCACTCTTCAGCCATATGAAGGGAAGCCTGGGAGATGTAATGCCTTCCTACTCCAGTGCTCTTTGATATTTGATATGCATCCATCTCAATTTCGAACCAAGAGGGCAAGGTTTGCGTTTATGATATTGCTATTGATAGGCAGAGCACTGGAGTGGGCCACTGGATAGTGGCAAAATCTCCTATCAGCACACATTACGGTGAATGACTTTGGAGAGGCTCTCATGACCACCTTTCACCATCTACATATGACTAATGTGGCAGGAGAGTCACCACAACCCATCTTAGATCGTTTATAGACTCAGAGTCGGCAGGTAACCTTATAGATGTAGGTCTGGTGCGGATATTGGGCATGCCGTTCCACCCACACTCTTCCATTCCAGTGGCGGCCCTGGATGGTCAGCTTTCGAATCCGGCTTGATCGTACACAAGACTGACCCACTAATACTGTGTGTCGGGCAACATGCAGCGCGTATTACCTTCCTCAGTATCCATGTGCCCGAGCTCCACATTTTTTGTAGGGGCGGAGTTCTCCTCCGTAAAGAAGAAGGATGGGGGCCTCCAGCCCTGCATAGATTATTGGGGGTTAAATGCAATCATCTTGAAAGACTGCTATTCCCTACTATTGATGAATTCAGCCTTTGAGTGCCTCCAAAGGGTGGGATTTTTCATGAAACTACATCTACACAGTACCTACAACCTGATCCACATCAGGGCAGGGGATGTCAAATACTTAGTGATGCCATTTGGCCTCACCAATGCGCCAGCATTTTTTTCAGAGGTTTATTAACAAGGTGCTCCGGAGACACTTAATGTTTGCGCTTTTGTCAACCTGGATGACATCTTAATTTTCAGTATCTCTGTGCCGGAGCACAGAGAACTTCACCCTGCAACTTCTCCAGCAGAACCATCTATATGTTAAGCTGGAGAAATAACCACAAAAAAGTTCCACAAACCTTCACCTTCCTTTTTGGGTTTCGTGGTATTCAGGGGCCACCTACAGATGGACTTGGCCAAGATAAGAGATGTGGCTAATTGGCCAGATCTCGCCTTCTGTCTTATCTGGCCCAGCCAAGGTTAAAGAGGGTGTCATACCAAACTTACCTGTTCCTCTTTTCCTAGGGAAAGACTGGATGCAGGCGCAGAAAATGAAAAAGAAGAAATGTCCCAAACTTCCCCACCATCCTCATTTGTGGGGCTCTCCTGTATCATTACACAGAGTGGAGAGTAATGCCAATGAGTCTAGCTGTTTCACAAAGCTAATCCAAAACCATCTAGGTGGCCGTCTTGGAGCATGTGATGGAATGCATGAGCGCAGTGGAAAAAAAATTAAGGACCTTTTTCACTGGCCTGGGCTTGGCCAGGAGCCTACCCCAGGAGACTTAGGGCATGAGGCGGGATACACCCTGGACAGGGTGCCAATCCATCGCTCACACACTCATTCACACACAATGAGCAATTTGAGAATGTCAATTAGCCTAATCTGCAGGTCTGTGGACTGTGGGAGGAACCAGATATGGGAACTCCATCCAAATTCTCTGTGGATTGTTATATTATAACAATTGGAAAGACCTTTTATTTGGAGTAAAGTGACTGATGTGCCTAACTTTTTTCATCAGAGCAGAGTTTCACTGAATAATCCATGACTTTTCACGAATATGTAATATCTATTGACACCTCTCAGGTGACACTACAGAAACACAAACATTCCACACATTCAGATCACAGAGAGTGGCAACTCCCAAAAAGCAGACCAAACGTCATCAGGATGTCAATCCCCCCAAACAGTGCAGCATTGAGCATTTACTTACATCTGAACAGAGTAATTTACATAAATCAGTGATCAATAGCTCATGATACAAACATTGAAACAATTAATTCATACAGACGTACCTCTTGTACATGGAAATTTACGGGGCAGTCACTGAACTATTTATACTGACAAAGAGCCATACCGTATAAGTACAGTGGCAGCTGACACAACTAAAAATAGATGCTGAATATTTTTTTTTAATAATCTAAATAATTTTTTTTTCAAAAATTGTGCTATTGTTATTTTCTTACACTATTTATTAATTTAATTTAAATGAGGTTTGGGCTCCGGGATGTTGAGCCGGCATCGTGATCCTCCTCTTTAATTTTCCTTGTAGTCTAATCAGTGGTCAACCACATGATTATGAATTGTGACGGCAGGCCTAGAGCCAGCGCCTCTTACTATCTGTCACCCTTGCACTCAACCAAGCAGAGGAAAACCCAGCATAGGTTCAGCACCAGGGTCAGCTCCACCTCATGTGCACATGGGGCGGGGCGCCTCAACTACCTATGGCCAAAGGCAGCAGAGTACCTACCGTCCTGATGTCCCAAAAAAGGGACGAGCAAACACTGGACAGGTGAGTGGGGCATACTGGATGCAAGGCCCACTTTCAAGGTCTGTGAAGGCCTAATAGTGTATCTTGGCAGTTATGGACTATGTCACACATTATCCTGAGGCCTACTCTGGAAAGCGACTTCTGAAGCCATCACCAAGGAGCTAGTGCTGCTCTTCAGTCGCGTGGGCCTACCAAAGGAGCTCCTTACTGATCAAGGTACCACCATTATGTCAAAATTAATGGCACATATTTGCAACTGTTGCAGGTGAAGTGGATCCATATCTCCATTTATCATCCCCAGACTGACAGCCTGGTAGAGAGGTTCAATCAAATGCTTAAGAGGCTGCTATGTTGAGTGATCAGCGAAGGTGGTCGTAACTGGGACCAGCTACTCCTGTATGTCCTCTTTGCGATCCGAGAGACTTCCCCAGACCTCCACTGGTTTCATCCCCTTCTATCTAATTTTTGGGAGGAGGCCTCACGGTCTCCTGAATGTGGCAAACGAGGCCTGGGAGATGCAGCCCTCACTGTTCTGTTTTGTAGTGGAGTACGTACGAGAAATGCAGTCAAAAATCGCCCAAGTACTCCCTATAGTGTGAGAGCACTTGGAGCAAATGCAAGTAAAACAACAGAAATCATATGCCTTGTTTGATGGATATTGTACTCCGCCAGCACCAACAGTATGCCGCAGCTTATGTAGCTTATATAGTTTTATGTGTCCCTTCCTTATACACATGGATGCCTCGGAAACTGGGCTTGCCGCACGTCTATCCCAGGAACTTGATGCAGAAGATGACCCGGTCCTGTATGTGAGCAGAAAGCTCTCCCCTGCCAGGCCATCAAGTGGAAGGCCCTGTCCATCAAATGGGCAATAGAGGAGCTGAAATATTAACTGACGAGTCGGCACTTCACCCTGATAATGTATCACACTCCTCTACAATGGATAGCAAGGGACAAAGACACTAACCCTTCGCATCACCCACTGGTTCCTTTCGCTATAGGACAATTTACTTTTCATCCTGCACAGGACACAGCGTGGCACCACAATGGCCCTATAACGGCCCTGTTGTGCCATCTAAGCAGAAGTGGCCAAAATGCTTCACAAGGGCATTACAGAGGAATCTACCAGCCCCTGGTCCAGCCCTGTTGTGGTATGGCTAAAGATGGGTTTCTCTGGCTTTGACTTCAGATGATTGAACCAAATCTATGGGTTTGACACCTATCCAATATTACAAGTGGACGAGCTCAGATGATGCTCATGGCCAAGAAAAACAACTTCACAAGCTACCCGTTCTCCATAAGCCCAACTTTAACCATCCCTTCCTGGTACACATGGATGCCTCGGAAACTACGCTTGGCGCACGTCTATCCCAGGAATTTGACGCAGAAGATGACTCGGTCCTGTATGTGAGCAGAAAGCTCTCCCCTTTCAGGCCATTAAGTGGGCCCTTAAGACAAAGACACTAACCCTCGCATCAACCGCTGGTTCCTTTCGCTGCAGGACAATTTATTTTCGATCATGCACAGGATTGGGACACAGCATGCATCACAGATGCCCTTTCCAGATGCCTTGTTCTCTTCTCATCATCCCGGATGAGCTCAAAGCTAAGGGGGTGTGCTGTGAGCCTATAGGTAGAGACTCAAAGAGATTCTCTGTGCTCAACTAGGAAGTTAAAGCGCAAGATCTCATTCAGCACCCTGCTGAGCTCCACTGTCCATGGCTGGCAGCGGATTGTCATCTACTGTTCTGCTGTCATTGGATGCCCATCAAAGGCCAGCCAGACACCAATCAGGTGAGTAGTCTGCCCTTGGTGTCATACTAACGTGAATTTCATGAACAATCATATTGTTTTTTCAGCATTGGATCACTCTGGCAATAACCTTCCAAGAAAAGTACTCATAAGAAGCCTTCACCACCCTGCTGAGCATGTCCTTTGATTGATTCAAATTGACTGCTGCTTGCTGTGAAGGCCATGGAATCAACTTCCATGCACTCTCTTCCCCCACTTTTACACACACACACACACACACACACACACACACACACACACACACACACACACACACACACACACACACACACACACACAGAGTTTACCTGTTTTACACATAATGGGGCTTTAGGAAATTCCATGTCAGGATCCTCTGTAAATATGCAAAATAATTACGTTAACATTATTACCAAAATACAAACATGAATGCTGATATGAGAATAAAAGGATTTAAGATCTGGATGCAGGTTGCAAAATTACATCACCATTACCTGTAGCGGGGAAGGAACTTTTTGCTAGACTTTCTGATACAGTCAAGCACTGCAGCTCATAAATGTCAGCATGAAATCCTGGAGTTGCAATTAGTTCATCCATGTGTAGTGAAACCCAGCCATCTAAACACACACACACACACACATATATATATATATATATATACATACACCTACTGTTTAATATATGGCATTTATCAGATGTAAAAATCAGTGAAAAAAAGCAGTCTTTCATTATTTCCTCATGGTGGCACTGTAGGTCAGGTACTAAGTGCACACACATCACTGTACAGATTTATGCACATAATTCACAAATGCAACATAAAAATTGTCACACATTGGCACAACTTTATTTGAATTATTTACTAAAAGGAAGTAATGTAAACCATACATTAAACATAAATAACCTTCAAAGGTAGCAATATATCCACAGCCTCCTGAAATCCGAGGCAGACTCGTAAGGAGCACAATGTCAAAAGCAGCTCCATCTGAAAGTGAAGTTTTGATTTGTGTAATGCTGTGTCTGAAAAACAAAAAACAAAAAACAGTGTTTTTAGATGAGGATTTAACAGTCAGTAAGCAATTACAAGGGCTTATTTATAGGCAGAAATGATTTATAGGCAGACACAAACACTGCAATATTTATGTATTTAATATTATCTTCAGATGACACAAAATTTTTATTTATTTATTTATTATCATTATTTTTTTTTAGGAAATTTACAGCCAAAATAAAACTTATTATGGTTACAGGGTGAGAAGGGAAAGCGCATGAAGCGATGCTCCCATCATGCATAGTGTCCACTGTACAAGCCTCTGGAGACAGTGTTGTGATCTGGGGTTGCTTCAGTCGATCAGGTCGAGACTCAGCAACGTTATGTGGCGATAAAATGAAGTCACATGACCACCTGAATGTACTGAATCACCAGCACATCACATCTATGGAGTTTTTAATCCCTGCTGGCACACGCCATATTCCAGGACTCAAATTGTGAAAGAACGGTTCTGGGACCATGAGGAATCATTTTTACGCACGATATACTTTAGCATTATCACCAAAATAACAGACTGTGGACACCACATGCTAAAGGAGGTCAAGGGGTGATCTGCCTTTAGTTTAGTTGTTTTTATCTTGAAGCGGCAAATTTAAGATGCTTTAAACTGTTAAGAGATAATTAAAATACTCATTTTCCATTTCTCAGCAGACTGAAATATTGGCAAAACTATTCAATTACTTTACAGTTTCAATGAATACTTCACAAATAATAATAATAATAATAATAATAATAATAATTATTATTATTATTATTTTAAATGATTTTTTCTTTACCTCACACAGAAGAGAAGCCTCTGACTTTGCCTTGGATCATCAAAGTAAGACTGTAGTAGCAGGAGTTTGCGTGCTCCTGTATGAATGCCAAGAAATTCACTGGAAGAAATAACGACCTCATCAGTTTTGTCACAACCCTGTGCAGTGTCCCATTAAGTCAACTAGTTTTTTGTAATAGAATAGGCTATAATAAAATATATTTCCTAAGAGAATAACATCGATACCTCACTGCTTGAGAAAATGACTGCTCTGTGTAAAATTCATTCAGTAAGAAGAGACACGAATCACGCTCTGTAATACCAAGCTCCTTGCTGATCTTCTCCACATCTCTTTTATTGAGCAGTCGAGAATATGTGGATACCTGTTGCAAATATTACATAACAATAAACATCCAAAATGCATAATGATATAAAATTACATGAAATATTTAGTGAAGAATTCACATGTAGAACATACCTCAAGACAAATTCCATCAGTTTCATGCTCTCTGTATTTTTTCAAAGCCTCTATCAGGTTGCCATGTGGCTGCTTTGCAAAGTACACTTCTAAAATCTTCTCTGAATTTTCCTCCATGTATTTTGTGGCCCTCAGAACAGAATCTGGAGTTGCACACTGAAGAAGCATTTCCTTGGCCATTTCAAGAACTTTCTCTCTCTCATCATGATCCAGTTCCTGAGACACTATTTGTGGACAGCAGTGTAAAAGTACAGATGCACATGTATCTTCTGTGTAGCCAACTATAGTGTCATATTTCTTCTTTGTGTCGCTTTCAGATGACTCTCGTGTCACAAATTTGCTAAGCCATTCCTCCAGTTCAGCCTGCAGCTGTTTACCATGGTCTGGGAGAATATCACCAATCTCCAAGCAATGTTTTTCCAGGCGATTTAGCAGCGGCGTAGGGAACTGCTCATACACCGTGCTTTTCTCTTCAATGACAATCAGTCGAAATTCATCTTTGACTCTGCATTTTACTCTATGAGATCCCAGCCCCAGGTCAACGTAGTAACTCCCCCCTAATTTCACATAGCATTGATTCAGAGCATCATAGAGACTCTCATAAAGGCTCTGAATGTTGAGCAGGACAACTGACCTTCCTGTCTCCATGCAGGTCTTTATTCTGTTTACTGTGCGACAAACCTGAGAGTATTCTTCATCATGTAGGAATCCTGATCCAAAGATGATTTCAACATTACTTTCATCAATGATCTTCTGGGATTTCAAAATCTGAAGAGCAGCGTGATTAATTGTTGGTAGTAGAAGGTACCTGGACGTAAACCCTGAAGTCCTAATGTCCAGGTTTTCTCTGAGAAGAGAGACGGTGTCACATTTTTTTGTTCTTTCCATGAAAACATCCCAAAATATTTCCAAAACATTTAGAGAATCTAAACCACCAAAATTCCTTTGCACAGCTCTGGTTAGATCTTCATCTGCTGGCCTGCCATTTGCTTCTATGGCATAGGACATGATTAACTTTACAAGACTGTAAAAATCTCTGAGTCCAAAGAATTCAGTTTTCTGTTCTTCAAGCACTTTTAAGTAGAACTCAGTAAGATTGTGAATCAAACATCTAACCTCAATGTTGACTGCTTCCTTGTCACTTGAACAAATGTCGCGAGCTGTATTTTCAAGCTCTCCTGTCAGTGGAGATGTTCTCAGAACCAAAATGCCACGATTCATCTTCGCTGGATCCAGTGACCAGTTGGAAATTCCAATAAATCCAACTTTCTTGAATTCATCAGGACTTTCATCATCAACACATCCATATTCCAGTAGGGGGTGTAATGTTTTCAGTGGCATTTTGGGGGAGTCTTCTGCTAATCCAATTTCATCAAGAACCACAACAGCAACAAATTCATCCAATTTTTTCTGATACTGAAACTGTGCGCATTGCCTGAAAATTGAGATGATGCCATCAGGAGTCGAGTGTGGGCTGCACTGGAATGAGGCCAGTTGTGCCTGCTTGTATCCTTTAAAGAGATCATTTGGGGAAGTCTTGCCCTGCATTGCGTGAGCAGCAATTGTCTTGGACAAAGACTTTGAGCTTCCAGGTTTTCCAACCAGAAACAGTGGGATTCTTAAGTTCATGCACACAATCATCATAAACACATTTTCTTTTAGAGCATTATTCTTTGACACTGAAGCTGGGCAGTCAACATTTGATATGAATGCATCTTTGCAAAGCTCAATCTCTCTCTGAATGTCATCACAGGACAAAGAGAAAGCTTTTGACACTTGGGCTAGGTACTCATTTCGATTTTCCAATGAAGCCAAGTAGCAAACGGCGACTGCAAGAATAAGAGATCGTTCCAGATCGTCAATACTTATTTTGGTTCCTCTAATTTTGTCAATTTCCTGAAACAATTTGTGTCTTTGTTGGTAAAACCACATGACTGTTTTCATGCACCGCTCGATGTCTCTGAGACTGACCATCCGGCATTCATCTGTTAACTCTGCCATATGCTTCTGAGAGGCAGAGATTACCTTTGTAAATAAAGCCTGATTCCCAGCATTGGGAAGGTTTTCTTTGAGAAAGAAAGTCTTGACCATCTGTGTGATGTAGAGCTCCTGTGTGTGCTCGTTTAACTTCCCGAAGTCCCACACCAGAGGCGTAAGACTTGGCGGTAATGGCTGAACTCTGTAGACCAGCTGCCGCATTGGTATCTGCCCAAGTTTCTCTTCAGTGTTCTCACTTCTGACTCTGTATCCTAATCCAGCTCGTTCCAGTTGCTCTATGGCCTCCTTTGAGTGCTTCCTGTAAGGATTACATGCTGCAATGATCTTAAGGTGAGGTGCATCGATCTGTTCCCCATTGACAGACTTGTCACAGATCACCTCCTTAATTGCATTAACAGCCTCTGTTGTATTAGCTTCATCAAAAAAGAGCACTGTATCCAATTTATGCGCTTCATTCTCTTTTGAAATCTCAATTGCCTTCCTCACTTTGCTGTAAATGACCTCTGATGATGTCCCTCCATGTACACGCACCACAATCAGGTTTTGTCTCTGCTTCCCTGATCTCAGCAAGTCACACATGAACTGGACTAGCCGGGTCTTTCCACATCCTGTTTCTCCCATGATGATCACAGGAATGTCCGACTCAAACCGAAGATGAATGGCAAGGATTTTCATAACATTATCTAATGTCAATTGATATGTATCATCGGGATCCTTAGTGATCCGCACTCCAAGCACTCTGCCTATAATATCAAGCTGCTCTTCACGGGACAGTTGCTCAAAGACAATGTTAAATGGCACTCTCTGAGCCTTTAATTGATTAAAAAGTCTCTTATCAATAATGTTCTTCTCCACTACAACCTTAGTACGAGCATCAACTGCATCTAAGTTTTGAATGTGGAATCCTAAAAAAGTCATGGACTCATTGTCTGCATTGAATAAGATGTAAGGGTGAGCCTGTTGTTCCCATCGTCTTCTGAGTTGAAATTCTTTGAGAGCCATATCTTCTGCTGCTGCATCCTCCACATTCTTAACACTGTCATCCGACGTCTTTAGGGATCTCATGGAAAAATCCTTGGACATTGTCATCATGAATTTCACTACAAATCTTTTAAAGCCTGTCAGGTCATCTTTTAAGGCAGCATTACAAAAAAAAGATTGCTCACATTTCTTCAATTGGCTGTTTAAAAAGCGTGTGAAATTCCTCAGTTCTCCCCAAGATGGGTTTCTAACACCACAGAACTGCAAAAGGCACTCCAACCATTCCTTTGGTGAATCTTCCACAACTCTGGGATTGAAAGAGAAACTCTCGAGGTGGTCTGGGTTGAGTCTGTAGATTTTAAAGTACTGGTAAGTGCGCTGAAAGGCTTCACTACGAAATTCTGTATCATCCATTAGCTGGTAGTCTTTATCAAATGATCTCTTCTGCTCTAGATGTCTCAGGGTTTCCTCAGGAGAAAGGCACTTAACAGTTGGCAACATTTCCAAAAATACCTCTTCTACTTGAGGTGATATCTAAGAGCAAATATAGTTACAAAAATTATTACAATTTCCATTAAAATTCTACGAAATTGAGAAGTTAACCATGTCACATAAAAAGTGTTAAGAATTGTAATGCATAATAACGCAGAATTCAGTCCAATCACAAAAGCCAAAACTTTCTGGAGTTTAAACTCACAACATAGCTACACAAACAAAATTCACAAACTAATTTTACTACCGCGTTTACCTCAGAGCAGTGCCGGTCACATTCCCTGTACTTTCTTTTTGTGTATTCCACCAAGTAAATGTGGGAGTCATTGCACCTCCATATGGCACCATCTGAACTGCGGAAACATCTCAGCACAAATAGCTGTAGCAGAAATGTGTACAGTCCTTTTGTCACCTGAACACAGGATGCAAATTAGGGCTAGAACAGTGTGATAGACCGTGTATGACCTGTGGTATGCAGTACTCTTTATAGCAGACACCACATACCATGTTCAATAAATCCTTTTCTAGTTCACATTAAAGTATCAAGATTACATAGCCTATTTCATCAGGATTTCATTTAAAAACGTACTAACCACAGGAGGAATGTCAAAGTGAAATATTCTTGGGACTTTATCCATGGGTTTGTCCTCATACTGTCGCAGCTGAGAGACAATGTCTTCCGTCCTCAGCTGTGACTGGCTTATCCGTATTGTTTTATGAGTAAATCCTGCACTTTTAAGGTTTTCTTCAGACACTTTCACAAGATTATTCACATATAAGGATTTTCCTGTTGTACAAAAATCAATAAGAAAAAGTAAAAAAGTAAAAAGGCAAAGGTCCTGAACATTCAAAATATTTTAGCTTAATTAATAAATGATATTTCATTTGTATCATTTTCAGTCATCTTACCCATGCCAGCATGTTCTGAGAAAATGAGTTTTGTTTTCAGCTGAAATTGATCAGGTTGGTTCAATTTCATAAATCCAGTTTCATCTTCTGAGCCTGTTTGGTGCTTGTGTAGAAGGTATTGTTTAATTTCCTCATTTCGTTTCAGATTCTCAGTGACTGTCCTCTTAAACATGTCAAAAGCAGTGGCGACATAACTCTGATGTACCTTCGAGTCACAGAAAATAATGAATTGGTAATCGCTCTTGTACATGCCTCCCTGGACATGAGTCTCCTGTGTCTTTTGGTAGAAAACGGCCTCAAATTTTCGGGACACGTCATGATTAAGTTTTTCTGCATTCAGTAAGCAGTAGATCTTCTCATGCATGCTGCCAGGCTGTACAGCTCTCCTGATAATCAGTTCCACCTCTTCTGCAGTTGTCTCAGAGGTACAGACCAGAACTTCATCGTAGGTTGGTAATGGTTGTTCCTTATCTTTGTACAGAGACAGGCAAAGTGGAAGCATTTCAACATCTTTACAGGAAATCAGGTTGGGTTTGCCGCCTTCCAAAATAATTGGCAATTTCCGTTTCAGATTCACTTCTGCAGATTTGGTAAGATGGTTCATGGTTTCCCCAAGAACATCTAAATCTACAAACTTGTCAGATATGAGCCCTGAGAGTCTGTTGTGGTAAGTCTTCCAGAGCATTACAATCTTCTCATCTGAATTTTCCAAGTTGGCAAATGCTGCTTCAATCTGCTCCTCAGTCATTGAAAAAGACATATCTTCTGTTGTGAGTCCACCTTTGAATTTCATCTGATTTTTAAGGACCATTTCCCGTCTTTCCTCATACTTCTCACACCATTCCTGGACCCATTCCTTATCATTTTCATGATTATCAATGCATTCCATCACAATATTTCGGTACTCCTCTGTAGTCTCTGAGTCATTATAACCTCCTGGTACTAACTCATCTTCTTCACAAAACATTATTGCTGCTTTGGTCTCCTCCTCTCTATATCCTGTATCAAAAAAATATTCTATTATGTCTGGATAATCATTGAGGAACTTCTTGAGCTCGAGTGATTCTCGTGATTCACCGCTGTCAACTGGGGTTTCGAGTGCTTTGATGAGTGCATTTTTCACATCATCTTCTTTAATGCTGTCCTTCATGATGGATAGCATATTCAGAAGGCCAGTGCTGATGTTCTCCCACCCAATCCGAAATTCAGCCAGAGAGCAACACAGATAGACCAGCTGTTTGGCTGTGAAGTAATTTAAATGGTAGTATGTGTTCCTTTTCTGCTCTGTGTACTTTAACCATTCAGAGAGGCAGCCTCTCATGCTTACACACAGTCCTTTCAACTCATCAAGCAACAGTCTGTAACCTTTGATCTCTACATCTGTAATACCAAATTTCACCCAAATTTTAATATCATGTGCTTGTTCGCAGTAGGCTGCCATCTCCCAGTCTTGAAACAGAATGTGTCCAGCTTCACGAAGCTCAAGGTAGCACTTTCCCACATTTATCATCTCCTCCAAAACCTAAAAAAAAAAAAAAGAAGGCAAACACTGTTGCTTTTTCGGCAACAAATTCAGCAGCAATTCTACACCATGAGGGTAAACCCCTCGATTAGGGTGGAGGGTTTATGCCCCAGCACTATCAATCTGCCACTGCAGCTGTTGAGCAGACCCTTAACTGTCTGCTCTAGATATGCTGTATCATGCCTCACCCATGATATGATATGATGTGGGGACAGAAACCTACCTCAATGTAAGTGGTGATTTCAACCCCTCGGTTTTTAACACTGACAGTAATCAGCATCAGTTTGTTTTGCAGTTCTTGAAGCTCAGCAAGTCTGTATGTTCTACGCTTCACATCATGTCCACCATATACAATTTCTTTGCATCTTAATGTGATGCAGTCTTCCAGGTAAATCTTTAAAACATAATCAGGGAATGCAGCAAGTCATTTGCTACAAACAAATCACCTGTGTTGCTTTACTTTAGTGTCCTCAAAATTATATAATATAATATAATTGAATAAGTTGCAATTACAAGAGAATACAGTGCAAGGGCTTAAACTATAACAGTGTCTGATACTGGTTACGTTTTCTCTAGTATAAAGATTTTCAACAACCATAAATTTAACAAGCAACCATGAATTGATTGGGCAGCTGTAGGAACAAATGCAAGAAAACTGATTCACACAACACAAACCCTGTGTAATATGTTGAGTGCATAATATCCTTAGTGATAAAATAATAGATATTAACATTTTACCTTGGTTTGAGCTCCAGGTGGAATTTTGATGATGTAAATCCCACTTTCATTTATATCAGTGGCCTGTTGCAAAGACGATCTCTCAACAGATCCATGAGTCTCATAGGCGATTTTCAGCCACTCCATGTTAGCACAGGAGTCTCTCTGTTAAAAATGTAACGACGACATGTTTAGGGCTGCAACCAAAGATTATTTTGATTGTCGATTAGTTGGGCGATTGCTTTTGCGATTCATGGATTAATCGGATAAAAACTAAACGCTTCTTTAATTTGATGTTTTTGCTTATAACTACATAAAACCAGAAATCAGAGTATTAGTTGTGTATAAAACTAAACTTTAAAAAATGCTAAAGCCACATATAGAGTTTAATGATCTTGAATTTTTACATTTTAAACCTTAAATTAAAGAAAAAGTTTGTTTTTGAACAGTAAATATAAATAAATAAATAAAAAAGCAAGACAATTGTTGTACTCTTATTATATTGGATGGCACCTGTTATAGTGGCTGCTTGTTGAGGAGTGCATGGGGGGGGATTTCTTTTTTGAATTAACTCACTTATGCTGACTTGTCCCTTTCTAAAATAAATAAATAAATAAATAACAGCATTTGAGTATGCAAAAGACAGCATTCTAACAATAATTGCAGATGTTGCCAGCTGCATAGAGAAGGAAGAGCCAATCAGAAGTCGTGTGTGGAAGTCTGTGATTGGCTGGTTTTGTGGCAGTTTTGTAACACTGGACAAAGCTGAGCGAGCGTGCAGGCAGAGTCGAGCGCGCACAGAATCGAGAAGTCGTGCATGCGCGGAGAACATGTTGAGCGAGCAGGGGAGGCATTACACGAGCAGAATCGAGCTGTTGATTTACTATATATTTACCCTCTTTTGATCCCAGGAGAGATCAGTGATTTTAGATGCTGTCAGATCCCACCAACCAAATACACTGTATAGCCACAAGTATGTGCATCCCTGACCCTCATTCCTTTAGTTTTGATTCTTACACATCTCATTTCATATTGAAATTTTATAGGCACTGATGTTGTGATGTTGAAGGGGCCTGGGTTGAAGATGGTGTTCAGATGGTGCAGCACACAAGTTCTTCCACTTCAACCTTTGCTTTATGCACAGGAGCTTGCTTTTTGCAGAGGGGCAGTGTCATGCTGGGCCTCTTAGTTCCAGTGAAGGGAAATTGTAATGCTATAATGTACAGATGCATTCTAGACAATTGTGTGTATAGAATCCAACGTTGTGCCAACAGTTTGGGGAGGAAACACGTGACAATCAGGGGTGCAGTAACTATAACTTTGGCAGTATAAATGTTGCTATTAAACGGCACTAAAGTTTAAAATAGAAAAAAAAAGGGGCCTCCGAGTGGCGCAGTGGTTAAAGCGCTCGCCCTATCATCCGGAGATCGCTAGTTCGAATCCCGGGTGGTGCTGTAACCTCTCGCAGCCGGAGGTCTAGAGGGAGCTGATTGGCCGAGCTCTCTCAGAGGGGAGGGATGAGAGGTACTTAGTGCTCCCACATTAATCACGGCTCTACAGCCAGTCAGGTGCGTCTGTGAGCTCGCGCAACGGAGGGAGCGGATAGCGCTGTCCTCCGAGTGTGTTACGCCGCCCCCAACGGTGCGCGAGCGAGCAGTTCGAAAAGATGCGGTCGGCTGGCGTCACGTGGTTCGGAGGAAACACGTGATAGTCTTCGGCCCTCCCGGCTGAGTGGTAGTAGTAGCCTTAATGTGGGAGCCCCCTAGTGACGGGGAGGAATTGGACACGACTAAATTAGGGAGAAAATCGGGGAAAATCCAAAAAAAAAAAAAAAGAACAAATATAGAAAAAAAAGGTGAAGATGGCTGTTTTTTTTTTTTTTTAAATATATGTTTTAGTTAACCCGCAAGTCCTTTAGACAGGTAACGTTATATACGTGAGGCCAGTGTGTTTCCACTTATCATTATACTGAGGCACCCTGACATTACTCAGATGAGCTTAGCTAACGCATATCCACCCAGTACACACGGGAGGAGCATGGTATTGGAGGAGACTGAAGTCTTTGAGGGTCTGGGTGACGAACAGCTTTATTAGTGATGTTTGGCCAGGACTGTGCTCTGAACACCGAATTCCAAAATGACTGGACGTACACCTATGAAACCATTTAAATGATTTCTATTGGACTTGGAGAGTTTTTGGGCTAGTTTTTAAAAATGTTTTTAAAAATGGTTATGATATTGTAATATAAAAGAATCAGTAAGATATCAATAATTTGGTGTATTTTATTGACCTTTAAGCAAAATAGAACATGTATTCTCCTGTTTTATGCAGATCACTGTTTTAACTTTGACTAGTTTTGAAAGAATAAGGTTTTTTGTTAAAGTAATGTTTGTTTTTTAATTGTTTGGGTATTGCTAGGCTAATTTGTTTTGTAGGAAAACAATCACTTGAACCAACGAGATCAGTGGGCTACAATGGGAAACAACTTACCTTTCCTGAGTAGATGAAAAGTTGGGCTAAGTCAACACTGGAGACGTATAATTAATTGAGCCCACAAACAATACTACTTGACCTGTATTAAATATTTGAATTATAAATTGAGTTAACTTAAGATGACTAAACTTTTTTTACGTTGAGGTGGCTCATTATTTATTATTAGTTTTACAGTGTAGAGGCAAAAATACATTTTAAATTAAACATACCAGTTTATCTTTCAGTTTTTCATCACTTTCTAAAGCACGTCGAATCTTGTTGACAGCTTGAAGGAGCTCTTCAAGGTTTTCAGATGGATGATATATTATCGGTGCAGCGGCAGATATGGCGTCTCTGAAACAGCACACTTTGTCAATGTCCATGGTATTTTCTCCAGCTGAGATTGAGGCCAGCTCCACAAACGCAGTTAGCTCTGCAGTGTCTTAAAAAAAACGATAAATTAAGTAATAAATAGTAAGCAAAACTAAATTTTAAATAGAAATAACCATAAATAATAATAATAATAATAATAATTATTATTATTATTATTGTTAGTTATCATTGATTTGTAAGCATCTTCTACATTTCAATAATGGCTCATAAAGAATGTCCAAAGAATTTAATTACTTCTCCCCCAAGAGTCAAATTCTAGTTCTTATTATGAAAGAACGAATATTGAACACTAACCTTTTATGATTTCTTTAATCCAGGAGATGAATCCTCCTCTGATGCATTTATTAAATTCTTTTAGAAAGCTAACTGTTTGTTTTGGAATTTCCCTCAATTTGTTTCCAACTTTGAATACATTTTCGGTGAGATCACGCAAGCACTTTCCATCCGTATGCTGCAGTTAGACATTAGAACAACTTAATATGCAACATTTAAATTATATTAATTATAGGCATGGCATTCCCAAAGATTGATTCATACATTTTATTTAAAGTTTACTAAGCAAAGTACAAAGTTTACTAAATATGATTTTTTTAATACGTTTTTTTTCTATACATTTTAATAATGATCATTTTAGGACATTCATGTATGTCCCTTATGTCCCATTTCCCCTTTATCGTAGTCACAGCCAATTCCCATTTGCCTCCCATCAAGGCGAGAACTACCAACCAGGGAGGGTGAAGACTTTTATGTGCTTCCTCCTAGCAATTTTACTGAGTGATGTACCACTCTCACTATCTCTTTCTAATGTGTGACCTCACAGATGCCCATGATGAGCTTGCACTACTTTGATTTGCTGTAAGCTGTGAGTATGTCATTGCTTCCCCGGATAAACATCCTGGAAATAATAATGCTGTCACACTGTTTTTCATAGAAAAGTGGCCTTGCAGATACTCCTGCTCACTTCTGATTATATCAATTCACTGCGACTGTGTTTAAAAGTTTTGTTAAAGTTGTAAAGAAAAAACAAAAAAACCTTCATACCTCAATGTTATCAATGCCACCAAAGTCTCCACAAAGTTCAAGGTTATTTTTCAGTTCAATGATCACGTCTGCATTTTCTTTCGCAGCCTGAAGAGCTTTGTATCGATTAATGTGTTCTTCTGTCTTCTGTATCCATTCATCTTTATCGTCACTAAACACTTCTCCCATTGTCTTCAGTTCTTTTGACATATTATTTAAAAAATGGCCCAGTTTAGTCTCCAGGTCCTGCACGCTCATTGAGAGATCCCTCAAGGCCTCGTATGAGTTTTTAAATTCTTCAAATGCTGGCTTGTAAATTTGATCATAGACTTGATCCAGTGGAATTAATTCAATATGACTGAACTCAATACCCTTGACATGCTTTGCTGTTTTTCGCCACAGTTCTTTAAAATAAGTGCTTTTAGGCAAACAATGAATCTTTTCAAATGGCTGGACATTGAGAAAATATGTGTCACTTCCAGGTTCTTCACTGAGCAAAATGCCTATGATTGTTTTTAGTGAACGATCCTCCTTGTCCAGGTCGACTGACAAAGTTGTCTCAAGATGTTTTACATCAACTGAAAAACAATTACAGACAATGCAATTATTTACAATGGCAAGAAAACGTATGTGAACCTTTCATAATTTCATGGTTTTCTGCATTAATTTGTCATCTGATGTTCATCTAAGTCAAGAATATTAATTATAATGTGATCTAAAATAACACAAAACAAGCTGATCTTTCATGTCTTTATTGAGAACAACCATAAAAGCCGCATAGTGCTAGTGGAGAAAGTGTGTGAATCATTGAGTTAATGACCTCAAAAGAGCTAATTAGAGTCATACCTGGAGTCTTGTTAAGAAAAGGAGTTTGGAGGTGTGGACTAGAGCTATTTTGACTGGTAAAAAAATACTCAAACTTTTTGAGTTTGCTCCATACAAGAAGAAATACACTAATGTGAGCCACGCCCCGTCAACAAGAGGTTCCAGAGGATCTCTGATTGAGAATTGTTAATTTCCATAAAGCTGGAAAGGGCTACAATTCACCTGTCTAAAGTTGAATTTCAAAAAATAGTGTACACATAATCCACAAATTCAAACACTTTGGGACTGTGGGTACTCTACCAGGAAGTGGTTGCTGAGTCAAAATGACCCAAAGAGCACAACAAAGACTCATCAGTGAGGTAAAGACCCCGAGTGACAGACAGAGATTTTTAATTATTCAAGAAAAGTTGATCGGGGCATTAAATTATACGAAATAAGTTTCTGTACAGGTGTGTTTTATATAAATATTTTGGCATGTAATGAGTGATGAATGGTAACGTAAATAAATTGTAAGACAATTATAATCATAAAACTGCTCAAAGAACTGCTCTGTACCTGGCAGGTCTTGATTAAGGTCACTGAGTACCTTTACTTTGCTTTTTCGGCTTTCAAGTCTTTTAAAATCCTCCTCTGCTTCCTTTATTGCCTTCTGAAATGCATCCATGTTTTCTCCTACACAGAAAAAAACAGATTGTTCTTAAAAACATAGCTTTGGTTCAGTTCTAGGTCACCTTGAAGTGTTTATTAAGAACTATTCCCAGGTGCTAAATAATTATTATAATAACCATCCATTATTGTGAGCATTCTCAGATTCTCAGAAATAGCTCAGCTTAATACCCGACGTTACCATACTTATTGCACCAGTCAAAAGTTTGGACACACCTTCTAATGTCATGGACAATGCTGAAGGTATATGCAAAATACACAGTAATCTCCTTTCTGAATAATCTGAACTTCTCCTCTGCAGCAGTAAGTTTTGGTCTCGCTTTCCTGGGAAGGTCTTCACGAGTGACAGTTTCATCATGGAGCTTGATGGGGTTTACAAACGCACTTGACACAATACTGTTCTTGTGAGAACTGTTCCAGAACAGCTGCATGTTATAAAATAACTGACTGGTGCTGTTGGTACTTCATTACCTAATACTATACGTGTTATTTTTAAGGCTGTGAAATGTCCAGTATTGTTCCAGAAAGTTGAAAATAAATCAGAAAAAAACCTTGTATTAGGTGTTTCCAAACATTTTAACTGGTACTGCCAAAAAATGTGCTCATTTGAAATTACTATGATTAAATAACTTTGGTATACATCATGAAAAATGAGGCTCTGGACTGTATAAATCTGTATATTTTGTGCTGGAGAATGGTCGACGTTGCCTGCAGGGACGGGCGAATGTAATGCTTCCCACCTGGGGTCTGTTAAGTTTATTTATTGGTGTTCCTTTTGTTTTGGCAGGAGGGAGAAAGAGCTGAGCAGCACAGAATAGTGTGTGTGTGTGTGTGTGTGTGTGTGTGTGTGTGTGTGTGTGTGTGTGTGTGTGTTGGGTGGGTGTGCATACATGTGTGTGGGTGTGTGTATTTGTGTCAGAACATCAAAAGCATAATGGGAAATATTAATCATTTTAATCCTAAGGGATATTGAACCATTTGTTGACGAGGTGGGTACTTGTCTAATATACACAAAAAGTAGTTAGGGAAAATTAACACAAATCAAAAGTTCAGAACTTACCTAAAAAGTAACTGTTGATCGGTTGTTTCCTTTTGATGATTTCTTTCAATAGTTTGCATGGTAGAGACTTGTTTATAATTTTCTTAATCAGTCGGTCCATTAGATTCTGTACTTCTTGTATTTGTTGTTTTATTTTGGGATGTGTCTTGCAGATTTTGTCCATTCCTTGTTGCTCTGCATGGAATGGACATGTGGAAATTCTCATTACTAACCATAATATTGTTTAGAATAAACTTTTAACCTACATTTTCAAGTGCAATTTATTTCTTCAACTAAAAGAAGTAGTAAGGACGTAGCATTAAGAATTTAGCTGTACATACTATACTGTTACTATATACTGTGTATATACTGTATAATAACAATCTTTCTCACAAGTGGCACCACAGACACACATACACAAGACGAGGTCTTAGGAAAAAGAAGGGAGGATGTGAAAAAAGAAAAAAGTAAAGGAAAGTAGTGAGAGGTGTTCATGTGGGGGTCTGGAGGCAGTGTCCAGCTGGCATGAGACTGGCAAGCAGTGGTGGCGGGCAGAGTGGGCCCACATGGGAAGCTGCACGTGTGCAGAGGGGAGCCCGGCCTAACTAGTCAGCCTCAGGTCACAGGTCGCCACAGGTCCTGTGATGTGAGCTCCCATCTCCCTACAGTTTTCCATGCTCTCCCTTGGACAGGAGAAAAGCCCTCCAGAGAGAAGCTCTGCTACATACCACCTATGAGACAGGAATCTCTCTCATACAAATTTCTCATAGTCTCAGAAAGGCAGAGCTAATGGTGAACTGTGGCTGACCGAGGCACAGTACCTGGGGTGTTAAATCGCTGCAGGCTGCTAAAGCCCCAAGAAAAGAAAGTCAAAGCAGTCCACACCTAACCACATCAAATGTTGACAAAACATGGGCATGCCTTTTTGGGGAAGAAACAGCCTGAAAAGGACCAGTGGACCACGGAGACAGAGAAGGAGTTTCAACAGCTGAAATCCCACTTTAACAGTTCACAGTAATCTTTTGATCATCCCTTGTACACACAGTTGCCTCAGAGACCGGGCTCAGTGCCATCCTCTCCCAGGACTTTGATGATGAAGAACATCCAGTCCTGTATGTGAGTAGGAAACTCACACCAGTTGCACAAAAAAATGGCACCATTAAACAAGAGGCCCTTGCCAGTAAATGGGCTGTTGAGGAGCTAAAATAATACCTGGCTGGTCGACCCTTCATATTAGTCACCAACCATAATTCTCTAGAGTAGATGGCAAAGGCTAAAGATACTAACCCTCGTATCACCTGCTGGTTCCTCTCAATGCATAACTATTCATTTCCAATCCTGCACAAAGCTGGAGCACAGCCTATCAACGATAACAGCCATCTCCAGGGACTATGCTATTTTCTTGTTGTCCAGGTGAGCTTGAAGCTGGAGGGGTTGCTGTGATGGTGGGCCTATAGCTAGTGCCTCTTACCACCTGCCAGTTCCCTGCTCACATTCACCATGACCAGCTCTACTGCACACAAGGAAGGGGAGTGGGACACCTTAATTCACCATGGCTGGCAGCAGATTATCAGCCACCTTCTTGCTGTCATCTGCTCCTCATAAAAGGGCTACTGAATGTCAGTCCGGGGAGTAGTATGCCAAATCTGAGTTTGTAATGGAATGTAAGCTGGGTGTTTTAAAGCTACACTGGACTCGACAGGGACATGGTAGTGAGGGTAATGGTGGCCGTCCAGTGTTCTGGTAAGATTTTAACGGGAGATCACAGTAAGGAGGTATTTCTCCTTCTCATCGCACCTCTGATCCACCATTCTGTCAGTGACACAACCGATTACAATAAGCATTAGCAAGATGAAGGCAGCCAAGGCCAGCATGCCAGTGGATTAATTAACAGAGCCCACATCTCCTTAAACTGTACAGAATAATGATTCCTGCATCTGGTGATAGTTTCACCCTCTCTGGAGATATTAAGACCTAATTTAAGAATTTAATTAAGAAATTGAAAAGTAAAGGCCCAATTCAAACCGGTCCCCTGTGGAGACCACCTTTCAATATCTCAAATAGCACAGATCGCCCTATTGTAGTGTGTTTTTGCCTCTACCCCTTCATACTAACCACACTGAACACCACAAAAAAAAAAACTCCTCAGTCATCCAGGTGAGGTTATCTGGAAGTTGAGTCATGTCAACTGGACTTGTTCAGTAGATACGTTTCACTACTCATTCAAGTAGTTTCTTCAGTCTGAGGTAAGTTGGAAAATCCTTCTCTAAACAGAGGTGGAGGTCTTCAACACAACCTGTCCCCTATTTTTCATGCTGCCCTTTCATCCATCCTGAGGAAGATCAAGACCTCTTTACACATCTAACAAGAAAGCCACACTTAAGACTCCCCTAACTCTGTCTGGTCATTACATCTTAACGACTCTCCCTAATGTCTTTCTATTGTCTTCCTAACAGCTCTTTCCCTCGTATTCCCACTTTCTCCATTATTCATGCAACGAGCCTTTTCAGATAGGGGAGGGGCCTTTGACCTTGGTGGACTTAAATACGAGTAACTTTCCAACTTACCTTAGACTGAAGAAGCTTCTTGGATGAGTCGTGAAACTCATCAACTGTACAAGAAAGAAATCCAGTTGACATGACTCAACTCAGATCCTTCATGTGTGATTGTATGCAACCACCCATATAGATTATGCAAATACATAATCAAATGCAAATACATGCAAATAAAATGTGACCTCAAGGCAGTGCTTGACATAGGGATACCTAGGAAGTGCTACAGTGATTGGAGCAGGCCAGTGGTCCAGGTGCTCAAGATTCAGTTCGGTTCTGTGTGGACTATAAAAAAATGTCAATGTGATGTTTAAATTTAATTTCTATCCAATGCCTTGTATTAATGATCTGCTTGCTCATTTTTACTTGACAATGGATTTGATAAATAGATACTAGCAGATTCACTTGACTCCAATATCCTGCAAAAAACAACCATTTCATGCTGTTCAGATTACACCCATTCATGACACTTGCCTTCCAGGTTTGTTCAGGGATCCCATGATTTGTCTGCACCTTGTGGACAGAATCGTCTCGGGTTACTTGGCTGTAACCCTGTTCCCTGATAAAGCGGGAACGAGATGCTGCGTGAAAACGCTATTTGAACATCTCTTTGTTGCCCGGTTGTGAAGCTTGTGCATGTCAAACCCGCCGAATACCTTCGGCTTATAACCTGTGCAGGCATGACATCACAGAATAAGGTGCACCTGCAGGTTATAAATAGGAGTGAACCGGAAACATCCTCAGGTCAATTTTGTCTGAAGGACGTCCAGGCACGCCAGCAGTGCGGCATCGGAATGGCATCTCAATGGCATCTCTCACCCAGTGTGACAGAGTCTGTCTAGTGGCAGCCGCCCCCCGGTTGCGACCCCCATGGCAAATAAAGAGCTGCTCTGATTTACGCCACTGGCTAGTGCGGTGGACGTAGAGGCGGAGGCGGAGGACAGAAGGCTTCGAGAACAACTGGGTGCATGGTCGAGAATAGAACCTTGGGAATATAGTTCGGGTGAGGATGCAGAATAGCTTTGACTAGCCCAGGGGCAAAGTCTAGGCAGGATGGGGAGACTGACAGAGCCTGCAGATCCCCAATCCTCTTCAAAGAAGTAATAGCCATCAGAAAAACCATCTTAAGAGACAGAAGCTCGACAGGCGCTGACTCTAGTGGTTCGAACGGGGTGTCAGCCAGGCCTTCGAGTACGATAGTTAAGTCCCATGAAGGGACCGTCGCTCTAGTGGGCGGCTTCAACCGTTTAGCTCCACGAATAAAACGGGCAACTAAATGGTGCTTGCCCACAGAAACCCCATCGTTCAGAGCGTGACAGGCTGAAATAGCGGCTACGTACATTCTGAGCGTACTAGGGCATAAGCCCGAGGACAACTTTTCTTGCAGAAACTCCAGCACTGAAACAATCTGGCAGTGAACTGGGTCTATGTGTCTTGTCATGCACCAATTTTCAAACACACTCCATTTAAGGGCATAAGTTCTCCTAGTGGAGGGAGCCCTGGCACTTAAAATGGTTTCAATTACGCTGGCTGAAAGCCCAGCCTGTCTCAGTTGGTCCCGTTCAGGGGCCAAACGTGAAGGTTCCAGAACTCGGGCCGGGGATGAAGTATTGTCCCCTGCGCCTGAGACAGAAGATCCCTCCTCACTGGAATCACCCAGGGTGAGCCGTCGAGGAGAGATATTAGATCCGAGAACCACACTCTGGTCGGCCAATATCCCTGCGCTATCAATAAGAGGCGCAGCCCTTGTTGACGGACCCTCGCCAGGACTCCCGGGAGCAGAACTATAGGCGGAAACACATAAAGGCGTAACCTGGGCCACGTGTGGGCCATTGCGTCCAGACCCAGGGGAGCTGGAGGAGTCAGAGAGTAGTAAAGGGGGCATTGTGCTGTCTCTTGTGAGGCAAAGAGGTCCACCTCTGCTACGTAAAATCTTTCCCAGATTTGACTGACTATTTCGGGGTGGAGCTTCCATTCCCCCTGTTTTACAGCTTGTCTGGATAGCAAGTCTGCTCCTACATTCATGTGCCCTGGAATGTAAATCGCCCTGAGGGACAGGAACTTGTCCTGTGCCCAAAGCAGAACCTGGTGCGCTAGCTTGTTCAAGCGGCGCGAGCGCAGTCCACCCTGGTGATTTATGTACGAGACTACCGCAGTGCTGTCCACCCGCACTAGGACATGGTAGCCTCTCAACTGCTGGAGGAAGTGTTTCAGGGCCAGAAACAGAGCCATCATTTCGAGGCAATTGATGTGCCACGCGAGAAGATGACCTCTCCAGCTCCCTTGTGCTGGACAGCCATCCAAGACCGCAGCCCAGCCCATGAGGGAAGCGTCTGTCGTTAGCATCTTGCGACGACAAGACGGACCTAGAGTGGGACCCAAAGTCAGAAACCGGGGTCTGAACCACATAGAAAGGGTACGAAGCCCCCGGCGCGTAACCCTTATTAGCCTCTGGGGGTTGGCCCTTGAATGAAACCCCCTGGCTCTTAGCCACAGCTGAAACGCTCTCATGTGCAGAAGGCCCAAAGGTATCACCGTGGACGCAGCCGCCATGAGGCCTAAAGATTTCTGAAAGTGATGAACAGTGACCTTCTGGCTTAGCTTAATTTCCTTCAGGGTGTTGAGAATGGATTCGACACGAGCAGGAGACACCCAAATATGTTGTCCTCTGAACAGGAAGGAGAAAGCTTTTCGTGGCGTTGAGTCTCAATCCTAAAGAATGAAGATGGGCTAGGACGACATCCCGATGTCGAAGCACTAGCTCCTGAGACCGGGCCAGAATCAGCCAGTCGTCTATGTAATTCAAAATACGGATGCCCTGGAGTCGTAAAGGAGCCAGAGCTGCATCCATGCATTTTGTATATGTGCGGGGTGACAAAGCTAGGCCAAATGGAAGGACCCGAAACTGGTAAGCCTCGCCCCCAAAGGCGAACCTCAGGAACTTCCTGTGCTGTGGCAATATTTCTATATGGAAATATGCGTCCTTAAAATCGATTGTCACAAAACAATCCTCTAGTTGAATTTGAGAAACAATCATTTTGACAGTCAACATTTTGAATCTGGATTTCCTGAGATAGCGGTTCAAGCCGCGAAGATCCAAGATCGGACGCAACCCCCCCCTCTCTTGGGCACCAAAAAGTACCGACTGTAGTAGCCCGACTCTCTGTCTGGAAGGGGAACATGTTCTATGGCCCCTTTGCCCAGCAGAGTCTTTAACTCCTGGGCTAGCAGATGTGCTCGGTCCGGTTTCACGGAAGTGGAGACCACGCCGTTGAAACGCGGAGGACGATGTGCAAACTGAATCCTGTAGCCTGTGCCTACAGTCTTTTCTACCCAAGGAGATATGCCTGGCAGTAGTTTCCATGCTGCCAGCTTCTCCGAAAGGGGCACGAGCTTTTTTTTTTTTTTTTTGATTTTTCCCCGATTTTCTCCCTAATTTAGTCGTGTCCAATTCCTCCCCGTCACTAGGGGGCTCCCACATTAAGGCTACTACTACCACTCAGCCGGGAGGGCCGAAGACTATCACGTGTTTCCTCCGAACCACGTGACGCCAGCCGACCGCATCTTTTCGAACTGCTCGCTCGCGCATCGTTGGGGGCGGCGTAACACACTCGGAGGACAGCGCTATCCGCTCCCTCTGTTGCGGGAGGATGATAGGGCGAGCGCTTTAACCACTGCGCCACTCGGAGGCCCCGGGGGGGCACGAGCTTTAACACTTCGGCTGGATGGGGGGGTGTTAGGTGTTGGGTATCCTGAAGTATGGGAGGAGACACCCAAACACCCAACTCTTCGTTGGAGACCGGCGCTCCCCGAAACACCAGTGGTGGCGGGGATTGAACACCGGCCTCCAGGGAGTGCCAGGGAGGAGGCCCTGCTTTGTGATGAAGAACCAGGCGCCCCTCCCTGGGGGGGAACACCCCCACAGCCACAGGCGCACGAACCTCAGGGCTTCTTCTTCGAAGAGAGGAAGCTCCTCAGATCTGGTCTTTTTGAGGTAGATTTCTGGGAAGGGCGGCGAGCCCCACCCCAGTCTTTACCAGGGGGTGTGCGGCTGGTCACGCTCTCCTTCTGGACCTCACGCCTTATAGGGGCCAGACCTGGCCGGGGCCGGGCGGCCGACGGTCCCGGTTCTTGAGCACGGCGGGGAAGGAACCTCCCAAAAGCCTGTTCATATAGCTTCGCCTCCCGAAACCTAGTGGCGACGGAATTAACAGCATCGCCAAAAAGGCTGGAAGGCGAGACGGAGGACAGCACGATCCTTATCCTTGATGCCCGAGAATTTCAGCCACAAATGCCTCTCCGTGGATACCATGGCAGCTATAGAACGGCCCACAGCACGGGCCGTCTGCTTGGTTGCACGGAGAGACAGGTCTGTGGCTCGGCGCAGCTCTGCGAACGCCTTGTCATCAATAACCCCGCCGGTGATCAGGTCCTTCAGCAGGTCAGCCTGGTAAGCCGGCAAAACCGCCATGGTGTGCAGTGAAGCGCCAGCCTGTCCTGCTGCCTGAAAAGCTTTGCCCACCAAAGCAGATGTCAATCTGCATGGCTTGGAGGGGTGGGTAGGCTTTTTCAGGGAGGATGATGTCCCAGGAGAGAGATAGCCCGCAAGCGTCTCTTCTATCTGGGGCATCATCATATAACCGCGTGCTTTCGCATCAACGATATTCGAATAAGTCGAAGTCGATGGCACAAAAACACGCGATGAATACGGCTTGCTCCATGAAAGGGTTAATTCATCATGGAGGTCACCAAAGAAGGGGAGAGAGAGAGACGTTGAGGCTCCTCCCCCCGGCCACCCGACAGAAACCTGTCGTCTAATCTCGAACGCTTAGGGGAATCTCGCTGCTGCGGCCAGTCGATATGCAATCGCTCGACCGCACGCGTTATAACCTCTAATAAATCCTCATAAGCTCTGTGAGCACTGGAGGAGCATTGTGAGGAGGCTACTTCCATGGAAGCGAGAGAGGAAGATTCTTCCGCTCCTTCACAAGAAGCGCCGGAGCGCGCTTGCGAAGCGGAAGCTAAAACTTCCTGATCCGGAGAGAGCGCGAGAGAAAGGGGGAATGCCGTCTCGTGTGCGTCTGCCAGATCAGCACGCGAGCCCCAGGAATGCGCCGCGGCTCGCGGTTTCTCTTTAAAGAAAGCGAGCCGCGCGCGAAGCACCTTAATAGGGAGAAGATCACAGTACTCACAGTCTCTCTGCGAAGCCCCCGGCGCGTAACCCTTATTAACCTCTGGGGCTTGGCCCTTGAATGAAACCCCCTGGCTCTTAGCCACAGCTGAAACGCTCTCATGTGCAGAAGGCCCAAAGGTATCACTGTGGACGCAGCTGCCATGAGGCCTAAAGATTTCTGAAAGTGATGAACAGTGACCTTCTGGCCTAGCTTGATTTCCTTCAGGGTGTTGAGAATGGATTCGACGCAAGCAGGAGACAACTGTCACATTGTGACCGAATCCCATGTGAATCCCATGTGACACCCACATATGTTGTCCTCTGAACAGGAAGGAGAACGCTTTTTGTGGCGTTGAGTCTCAATCCTAAAGAATGAAGATGGGCTAGGACGACATCCCGATGTCGAAGCGCTAGCTCCTGAGACTGGGCCAGAATCAGCCAGTCGTCTATGTAATTCAAAATACGGATGCCCTGGAGTCGTAAAGGAGCCAGAGCTGCATCCATGCATTTTGTATATGTGCGGGGTGACAGAGCTAGGCCAAATGGAAGGACCCGATACTGGTAAGCTTCGCCCCCAAAAGCGAACCTCAGGAACTTCCTGTGCTGTGGCAATATTTCTATATGGAAATATGCGTCCTTGAGATCGATTGTCACAAACCAATCCTCTAGTTGGATTTGAGAAACAATCATTTTGACAGTCAACATTTTGAATCTGGATTTCCTGAGATAGCGGTTCAAGCCGCTAAGATCCAAGATCGGACGCAACCCCCTCCCTCTCTTGGGCACCAAAAAGTACCGACTGTAGTAGCCCGACTCTCTGTCTGGGAGGGGAACATGTTCTATGGCCCCTTTGCCCAGCAGAGTCTGTGACTCCTGGGCCAGCAGATGTGCTCGGTCCGGTTTCACAGAAGTCAGGTCAGCCTGATAAGCCTGCAAAACCGCCATGGTGTGCAGTGAAGCGCCAGCCTGTCCTGCTGCCTGAAAAGCTTTCCCCACCAAAGCAGATGTCAATCTGCATGGCGTGGAGGGGAGAGTAGGCTTTTTCAGGGACGATGATGTCCCAGGAGAGAGATAGCCCGCAAGCGTCTCTTCTATCTGGGGCATCATCATATAACCACGTGCTTTCGCATCAACAATATTTGAATAAGTCGAAGTCGATGGCACAAAAACACACGATGAATACGGCTTGCTCCATGAAAGAGTTAATTCATCATGGAGGTCACCAAAGAAGGGGAGGGAGAGACGTTGAGGCTCCTCCCCCCGGCCACCCGACAGAAACTTGTCGTTCAATCTCGAACGCTTGGGGGAATCTCGCTGCTGCGGCCAGTCGATATGCAATCGCTCTACTGCACGCGTTATAACCTCTAATAATTCCTCAAAAGCTCTGTCAGCACTGGAGGAGCGTTGTGAGGAGGCTACTTCCATGGAAGCGGGAGAAGAGGATTCTTCCGCTCCTTCACAAGAAGCGCCAAAAAACTTCCTGATCCGGAGAGAGCGAGAGAGAAATGGGAAATTCCATCTCGTGCGCATCTGGCAGATCAGCACGCGAGCCCCAGGAATGCGCCGCGGCTCGCGGTTTCTCTTTAAAGAAAGCGAGCCGCGCGCGAAGCACCTTAATAGGGAGAAGATCACAGTACTCACAGTCTCCCTGAAGCCCGAGGCGAGCGTGTTCTTCCCCCAAGGCACTCGAGACGAAATTCATGAAGATCGCCCTCCGAAAGAGAGGCACGCATCTCTTAAGCAAGTCCGCCATATCGGTGAGTTAATGCTGTTATTTTCCTTTTTATTTTTGCTTTCGTTATGGTTTGCACATGCACACGCAAACACAAAGCGGTCCTGAAGACAAAAAGATCTGAGGATGTTTCCGGTTCACTCCTATTTATAACCTGCAGGTGCACCTTATTCGGTGACATCATGCCTGGCACAGGTTATAAGCCGAAGGTATTCGACGGTTTTGACATGCACAGGCTTCACAACCGGGCAACAAAGAGATGTTCCCATAGCGTTTTCACGCAGCATCGAGTGTAGCTTTTGAAAGGGAACCTCATTGTATACTCAGCTTACACTACTGCCTGTATACATGACAATCGTCTAAAGTTTTGAGTGGCAGCTGCACATGCAACACCTAAGGGCTGTCCTGTGATTGCTGTTCATGAACCTGTTCACCCAAAAAATGCATGACTGGTCAGGTGAATGTACGATATCTTGATTTCCACTTGGGTCACAATCAAGTACTTCCTAAAATGCCTCCCCAAGTTTGATTGCACAACTATCCATAACCAGGAGCCATTCTTCGCTTTTTACTCCAGCACTTAAGCACATACTGTGCGCTGATTAAATCGCTGGATTATTGAGTGTTTATTGCCTCCATTCTCTCACATTTTTTTTCTCAAGCTCTCACATTGCCTAGTTTACTTTGTTTTCTCATTTCTCATTTTTCGTCTTACATTTTTAATTTGTTTGCCTCGCTCCTTTGATTTCCCAGCTTTGATCTCGCACTTCCTCGTTTCGAACACAGCTTTTGGTTCACGTTTTTGGATTGCCACTCTGCTCTTTGATTTCTAGGTTACCAAACTAACGCTTCCCCTTTTGACTACGGATCGCGATTTGGAGATGCTTCGCTGATTGCTTTCCCCGGCTTTCGACCCTCGCTTCTGCTTCCAGACCACACACCCATCTACGCAGCAGTCATGTTTCTGCACTTGTATTCACCTAGTTCTGCCCTGTTCCGTGACAAGGGCAGCTTAATTTGCGATTTGAAAGATATTGTCTGTGATAGAGTAGTGCCTTAAGAGATGGGTGGGGTCACAACATAACAATTTACAAAAATTAATAATTCATTATAACTTCACAAAAATAAATGACACTTTACATACAAAAACACAACTGACATAACTAAATGAATAAATCATATTTAAAAAGGAAAAAAAAGATCTTACCCATTGTTATGACAACATCTCTCAGTTGTTCATCATACAGAAGATGAAGGCAGTTCTCACGGTTCCAGTCTACAACACGTAGTTTGTTTTCGATAATGAAGGACACTAGTGCTGCACATTTAGGAGACTTTGATGTTGATTGTAATAGATCCCTCTATTTGACAGCACAGTTATATTCGTTAAAGACATACACTATAATGCCAAAAGTACAGTGCATTAAAGAAGTATTCAACCTCAGAAGGACACTTACACCATTTATAAGTCTTACAACTAAAATGCATAATGCAAACAACACTTTTCAGTTTTTCAGTTTTTTCTTTACTTATTGCTGATCAATAATTAATCTTAAATATGACAGAACACGACTTTACTACAGAAATAATGACAGGAAGAATATGCTGATTTATCTTTTGTTGTTCAGAAAAATCTTTTCAATTCCAGGGGGTAAGAATATTTTACTTTACTTTTTAGAATACTCTGAATGTGGACACCTGACCATCACATCCACAGAGTAAAAAGTTTGGACATGCCTTCTAATTCCATGATCTTTCCTTATTTATATATTTTTCTACATAGTAAAGCAATGCTGAAGGCATCCAAAATATGAAATATATACAGTTATATACAAATATGAACAGTTGAACATTAAAGCTTCATAACGGCTCTAATCTGAGGTTAATTGGTGATTTCTGAGGCTGGTGACTCTAAATGAGCTTCTCCTCTGCAGCAGAGCTAAGTTTTGCTCTCGCTTTCCTGGGAAGGTCTTCATGAGAGACAGTTTCATCATGGAGCTCGATGGGGTTTACAAACACACTTGACAAAACTGTTCCTGAACCATGTCTTAAAATAACAATTGACAACTGTGGTTATTTAATTACCTAATGTTGTGTGCATTTTATCATAGTTTTAAAATCTCCAGTACTGTTCTAGAAGGTAGAAAATAAATCACTAAACAAAAAAAACTATTTAATTAGAAGGTCTGACTGAACTTTTGACTTGTACTGTATGCTTGTAACTTCCATTTGTATCCGCCAACTTTGCTGTTATAATATGCACTCTTCTGGGAAGATTTTCCACTAGAATTTGGAGTGTGTGTGGAGAATTTGGCCATTCATTCAGAGGCCTGGTGTAGTCAATGTTCCAGTTCAACCTTAACACACCTCCTATACAATTTTGTGCTTTTATACGTTTTTATACAAAGTCTATCAAAATAATAATCCATAACATCATTTGTAATCTGGTACATATACTGTACTGTTGTTTGTGTTGTTCATGTTTGTCTACTTTAGTCTTACCAAACTAGACAGCTGTCCTTTCTGGTTGCTCTAAAAATGTAAGAGGGGAAAATGCATTAATTACAATTGCTATAGTTGCAATAAAAATAAATTTTCAATTAAAGTCATGCATAGTGTCCACTGTACAAGCCTCTGGAGACAGTGTTATGATCTGGAGTTGCTTCACTTGCTCAGGTCGAGACTCAGCAACGTTATGTGGAAATAAAATGCCCCTAAGTCAGCTGACCACCTGAATGTACTGAATCACCACATTATAACATCTATGGAGGTTTTTTTCCCCCGAAGCCCATCTTTCAGGACTCAAAGTGTTGTTCTGGGAGCACGAGGAACCATTTTCACACATAAACTGAACACAAGATTGTACACCATAATCAGAGATACAGGTGGGCAAATTAAATATTAGAAAGTGTGACTAATTAAAATGAAACGTCTTAATATTATTTGTTTAGCTGTCAGTGTGGTTATACAGGTCTTTATACAGGTTTGATAGGTTTTTGATATTAGGAGTATAACCGGTTGACTAGGACCCCAAGTAATCATGATAAACAGTGATTTAAACCGACATGCAAAAAAATGTAGAACATGGGGAAAAAAAGCAGAAGAGGAGTTACTACAAAATTGAATAATAGATCTTACCTGAGACATCAGTTTGTTAATTGCATCTTGGGCACAAACTAACATGCATTCTTCCATTACTGGACAAACACCAGAATGATCACAGTAGTATTTCACTTGGTCAGGGATCTTTTTCTGTTTAAACAAATTAATAAATCTGCATGAATATAAATTAATGCAAATACTGACTAATATATTACACTCTACATACATTTTTATAGTCTGGTGTGCTGTCTTGTCAATAAGCAATTCTATTTTTCATTGGAACCATCCTTCAGTTTTTTTTTTTTTTTTTTTTGGATTTTTCCCCGATTTTCTCCCTAATTTAGTCGTGTCCAATTCCTCCCCGTCACTAGGGGGCTCCCACATTAAGGCTACTACTACCACTCAGCCGGGAGGGCCGAAGACTATCGCGTGTTTCCTCCGAACCACGTGACGCCAGCCGACCGCATCTTTTCGAACTGCTTGCTCACACACCGTTGGGGGCGGCGTAACACACTCGGAGGACCGCGCTATCCGCTCCTTCCGCTCGTGCGAGCTCACAGACGCCCCTGATTGGCTGTAGAGCCGTGATTAATGCGGGAGCACCAAGTACCTCTCATCCCTCCCCTCTGAGAGAGCTCGGCCAATCAGCTCTCTCTAGACCTCCGGCTGCGAGAGGTTACAGCACCACCCGGGATTCGAACTAGCGATCTCCGGATGATAGGGCGAGCGCTTTAACCACTGCGCCACTCGGAGGCCCTGCCATCCTTCATTTTTAACTGAATTAAACAAAATTACACACTCTTAGAACAGAAACAATCTATACCTGTCTACTCCAATTTCAAATAAAACTTGCCTTTTTCAGATGCTCTTTATAGTGCCTCTTTAGAATTTCCTCCCAGTCCTTTTGCCAAATATTTGGCAATTGAAGATTGAACACATCATTCCAGTGCTGAGAAAGAAATCACAACCATTCTTATACTAGTTTGTTTGTCTATGATCTGAACATTCATTTGCGCAATTTCGGGTCTTTAATGCCACAAAACAGTTCAGGTTTATTCAGTAGAAATTCATTTTCTTTTCATGAAAAAATCTTTATAGCAAAAAGAATTATTATGCATACTGTTAATGACAATGTCCTGCTGCCTTGCTGGCATCTGGAGATGCAGGCAGACATTTTCTCCATTAGATGTGAAAAACTGGGCCTGTAATCATCCGTGTTCTGCAAAATAATAAAATATAATATATGAAGTGAAATGTACAAATGTTGACACTTTGTTCCAAAATATTTACTAGATTTTTTTAGAATTCATGTTACCAACCAATATGTTGGCTAGTCCATTAGGACATCTACTTCATGCATGACACTAGTCATTTCTTTTTCTAACAGTTGTTGACAAATAGAGTATTACTTCTTATTCACCATATCACAGTTGTTAGTGGGTCAGACGTTTACACATCATCGGTCAATCCATCATTTGAGTCAATTTGGGGTGTACTTGTGAATGTACCCTTCTCATCCAAAAACAAAAAGGTCACACTCTAATATTTTGTTGGACTACTTTTTGCTTTGATTACCGCACACTTTTGTAGTAGCATTGTTTTGAAAAATTATGCAATGTTACACCAGAAAAAGTGTGTGTGAGCAAGGAGGCCTATAAACCTGACTCAGTTTCACCACTTCGGTCAGGGGAAATGGGCTACAATTCCAATAACTTGTGGAAGCAACTTCCTGAAGCCACCTGAATCTTTTGACCCAATATTACCCAATACAAGTTGTAAACTAGTGCTTAGAATGTAAGTGCGTGTAAAATTCTGAGCCACTGGAAATGTGCTAAAAGAAATAAAGCATTAAATAAATCTTTCTTTTTACTATTATTTTGGTATTTCACAACATAAAGTAGTGATACTATCTGACCTAAGACAGGGATTACTTAACTAGGATTACAATTTGTGCAAAAGTTGTGCAAAACTGAGTTTAAATGGAGTTGGTAGTGATACTCTACCTTACTGAACTATTCCATGCCTTAGGTTGGTTAGTAGTGATACTAACTCACCTGATCCTAGTAAGTATTCTCTGTCTTAGGCCAGATAGTATCAAGTCTAACTGACCTATTCGCTGTCGTAAGACAGGGAATACTTACTAGGATTAAAGATAAGGAATTGTGAAAAAAAAAAAGAGTTTAGGTGGATTTGGCTAAGGTCCATGTAAACGTCTGACTTAAACTATACCTTTGGTGATATTAAATTTAATTATTTATGCAAGGTGAAGCGACACTTAATGCACAATATTTTTGAAACCTTACATAGTGAACTACAAATTATTAATAATAAAAAATTACTGGATTGTGAAGCCTTTGACTAACATATGACTTTGGTGCAATTCCTTTCTTCATAATAAAGTAAAAAAAAACATTTGAGGCTGTGACATATAAATAAAAACAAATTGACTCTTGTTTTATAACCTGCAACTACTATAGCTTCCACACTCACTATTGCCTATTCTTACTAATAAGTAAGGTAATAGTGGATATATTTACATTTTCATTGGGATCAATATTTAACTTATGAATATAGTTTATATAATTTTTTACTAAATGTGTAGATTTGGCGATGTGACATCATGTTACTCTTGTAAAAATAATTATAGTAATATAATAGTGTATATAGTATAACATAATAGTCATATAATCTCGTTTTAGACAACAATTTTGGCTAACAATTTTATGCACACAGAGTCATGCTTATAAAGCAATTATTTACCATTTTATCTGCCAGACGATCAAAACAGTCAGTGAAAGCATTCAGAAGCTGCAGCGCCGATAGGACATTGTCCATGTGATCTGTCCAGTTCTTGTCTTTTAAAGAGTTGGTGAGGATGCTCAGTGTTTTCCTCAGACAGTTGTGTACTTCCATCTTCAATATTTCTGACGTTTTTCCTTCTTGGCTGCTTGTTGAGAATATGTGGCGATTTTAACAGAAACAGAAATAATCATAATCAGTTCTTAAAAAGGGTATATATTTAAGTTATAGTTAATCATTATGTTGTAAGGTTTGATTTACCTTTTTTGCAACCAGTCCTTAATCACCACAGCAACTGTTTTTGCAGCCTGATGCAGTTTCTGGCAAAATAAATATAAATCCTTCCTGAACCTTTAGAGCCTTTAGTTACAGCATTCCACTTTAAATTGATATCTTTCTCATTGTCAGTAAGGGAACTTCCCAAAGAGATTTATTTATTTTTAATCAATTTTATCCCCGAATTTGGTCACCTGCCAATTCCCAACCACCAGCCAGCTGCTCCCTATCATGAAGTAGTTAACAATAATTATTCCATTTTATTTAATTATCTTTTACATTGTTTTCCTGAATGGGAGCTGGCAAGAAAGAGGAAATATTCCTTTGTGCAGGAATGTTTTGAAATGGTTGCTCCTAATAAGCATTGTAAATCTCAATGCTTATTTGATGACTCTTGCTTTGTATGCCCACAATAATTATCCTAAATATTACTTGCATTATTATTCATATTGCCAATCCATTAAATTATGCTTCGGCATTATCACATTATCAATCAGAATGTATGGCCTCATGATAGTACATGGACAAGTCGGAGCCATTATTAATGTCAAGCAAAATTACATTAAGTGGAACAAGTTTTAGCTGAGACAAACATTCCTAAAATTGGGTATTTACTGGACTACTGGAGAAGAAATAACATCTGTATCCCTACAATTAACATTTCAGATTTCATGTACACCTGCATCCTTTTTTTTTATGTTTCCGTCATCGGCAGGACAAGTTAAGCTCTTCCTCCTTGCATTTGGTGGGTTGGTTGGTTGCTCTTTGATTGTCCCATCATTGGGCAGTGGAGAACTATATAAAGCGGTTGGTTAGGTAGTCTGAGGTCATGAGTCCTGCCCCTTTTTATTTCCGGTGTCACGTTTAGTCGTCATTCAGCTATGTGGTTAATGTTGGCTGAATTGGGAATTACACACTGAAGCTCACGTTAGCATATCTTTTATACATAGACTGGAATATTGAAGAAGTCTTGTGGCTGGCATTTGGCTAGCTTTTGGAAAACTCCTTTCTCAGGGAAGGTGTTGTGTGGACCGGGGAAATGATGATTTTGGCTTGATGTAACGTGCTGCTACACTGCTGACACACACACCGCAGACAGTGACAGCGATTTTGGGTGAGAATTTCGGACTTCTACAAAGCGCAACAGGTAATGACGTTTTGTCTAGGCTTCTGATTGATTGACTTAATTTATGTAGCCCAGATATTAATAGGTAGATATATAAATAATTAATGCCTAAATAAGTGTTAGTAATAAATGTGATTTGTATGGTTACATATTGACTTACTAGTACATGGTCAACAACAGATATTGCCTATTGTGCTTTAAAAAATGCCAAGTTCATGGTATAGAAAGTTGCTGAAGGTTAAACATGTACAAGATGTGTATTTGTACTTTTGTTTTTTATAGAGTTGTTCAGTTTTGGAAGATAATTTCCTAGAAATTGTATAAGACTGAACAGGCTTTTATTTATTTATGTTTGTTAAAACCGGAAGTTTGGGGCGGAAAAAAAGACAGAGAAGGAGAGAGACTGAGAGGAGAAGCACATGCTACTGACGCGGTTACAAAGTGAGGTTTAAGTTGTGTTCTGTCAGAGTTTACTTGCAGGTGTTTGACTGTCGGCATGATAATCGAAAACCAATGCAAACTTCTGTGAGACACTGAGGAGTTCGGATAGAATTTCCTTTAGTTTGATATTTTCTGGATACCAGCTCGTTCATACAGCGAGGGGATTTTAGCCACGTGAACAGTCTGAGCGAGTTAGCTAACCCAGCTACACGTGCTTCGGAGGACTGTTGCTAATCTGGAGATACGGAATAACTGCGTGACTGGGAGCAACAGCTGCTACTCGGCGTGTGAGCAGGAACAGGACAGCAGGATTCAGTGGATAATCTCTGAACAGGGGAAATAAGGTACCGTCCGTTTATTTTTGGTTTGTTGCTCTTAGGAGTGAAACGACCAGTGAGTTTTTGGTCTCACCGACCCCAAGCACCGAATCAGGCCTGCAAAGTCATTTTGATCATTTATTTGGAGATTAAACTCATTTAAAAAAAAAAAGGGAAAGCCAATTGATTTACTCTATATGAAACTTTAATATTTGTTTAATTTGTTTTATTGTTTAAATGAACTTGAATATATATTTTTCTAAACAAGCTTATTGATTGTTTATGGCTTTTTATGCATAGAAACACTATTGTGAATTGTGAGTGCACATATATGTTTTATTTGGTGCTTATAGTATTTTTTATTTTGCAATAGAGGTATATATTGTCATAGTGACCCAAGTCTTATTATATTAAAATAATAGAATAATCTGAGTTATCATAAAGGTAAGATAGAATAAAAGGACTCAGGGCCCCTTTCTACATAAGTTGACAGTAGACGGGCTACATTTATCTCTCTTCTTTTCTCCTCTTTTCTTCTCTCTCTGTCAAGTTCCTCTGTCAAGCCTCCATGAATATGGACTCCATATTCTCCTAAACACAATTATCTTAACTCCTGTTATATTGAACTCCTTGCCACCTAACACTCAGTATGACTGCAAATCAATACATTTTTGCTATCTGTTATCAACCAAATGAGGACGATAATCACCCTTTTGAGTCTGGTTCCTCTCAAGGTTTCTTACTACTGCCATCTCAGGGAGTTTTTCCTTGCCACCGTCGCCCTCGGCTTGATTATCAGGGATGAATTGACTGGGGCATTGTGAGAACTCCATAGACAGAGCAACGACACATACAGTAGCAATGACAACGCTGCAATACAATCTTTCCTGTCTTTCATCATACACAAAGCTCTGAGGTGAATTTACACTGACTTAAGAGTCGAGTGGGGTGTGTCGGACATGTGTGACTTAGAGTAAACAATATAAAAACAATAACTGATTGTCAACTAAAGCCCAAGATCGTTTATATAATCATCAAGTATGGCTCTATCAGTATAATTGTTAGATCTTGAGCTTCAGTTGACGATGTCTGGAAAACCTGCAGTAACACTGACCCTTTCTGAACCGCTGGTACAGACAGATATACAGTATACAGAACCCAATCAATACTTACATGGAAACTGCAGAAGTTGTGCCATTTTGTCAGCTTTGACAGGAGTTCATCTGGAGTGATTAGGAGATTCAATAAGCATTCAAGATGTTCTAGATTAGCCATGTCTAGTACATCAGCTCTGAATGCCTTCTGTCGGTTTATCACCGAGGAGTGGGTCTTGATCATTTCTGAAAAGTCCCTAAATAAGAAACACATGATTTAATTGTAAATTAAATTGATGAATCTTCCTAGGCACACATATGTCAACTGCCCACTGAACATGCAACTTCTAAAACTGAAATATCTAGTGAACATCTATACTTCCTAATAAAGTGTCTGTGAATGCTTTGTCAAATTCCCGTGAATTGTTTATGAGGAGTTGCGGATAGCAATGGCATGTTCTTCTAGAAGCTTAGGCAAACCAGGCTTCCCCTATTTTTCAGACTGTACTTATCATTTTAATTAAGAAAAAACATTGGCTAACCATTGTGCTTCAGTAGTAGATTCCTCCGTGTTATTGCAAACTGTCATCCTCTTTGTTTTTCACCGAGTACTTTACAGGAGTGAAACAGTACCCTCTATATGTTATGTGGTATACATGTCTGTGTATACCGTAGACTACTCTCATATCTGAAGTCTTATCTTTAATATTAAAAAAAAAAAAAAAAGTTGGAAATTTAACCAATCAATTTATATCATTAGATTTTTTTTATATGAATGTAAATTACCCATTATCTGTTGGAGTTTTATTTATTATTAAATGCATCTGGATGGAGAGTTGCTTAAATTAAATGCTTAGAACTGTGTATGTGAGTGAGGGTGGGTTTCTGAAGTGTGTAGAAGTTCATCTGGTTACAATTCATTGGCCAAGCACTGGCTGCCATAAAAGGAATGAAACGGGCATACTGATGGTATGATTGCACTGTGAATGTGCAAAACCCAGGAAGATTAACCCTTATTACTCAATTGGCACAGATTTGTGCCGGCAACCCAGCATTGGTCTTTAAAAAAAGAAAAAATTCTTATATGGAAGTCCTGCTGGTGTGTTTCACCGGGGGCTTCAGATATCACACTGTGCATTTGGGTTTTCTGATATTTCATGTAGAAATAAAGTTATTATTACTATTTAAACGTGTAAATTTTTACTGCTGCTGGAATATGGGAATGACGTAAAAAAATTTAGAACTCACAAAAGTGTGCGTATTATTACTATTATTATTATTTCAACCATGTGATCTTATAAACCTGTGCTATTTATTTGTCCATGTGACCTTTTTAAAAACAATTTGCTCATGTTTGTATAGTTTAATTAAATAAAATTCAGTCCTCCCATGTCAATGGTAAGATAAAGAGGAAAACAATGGCATTTATTTGCTATCAGTGATATGTCAGTTATCAAAAAGACTGGACATTAATACATACATCAATGTGCCAAAATTTAAAAGAAGAATTAGGAGAGTAAGAACAAATGATGATGATGATGATGATAAGTAAAACAAATATACTACTAATATGGCTTAGCTAGACCTTTCTCTTTCAGCTCTTCTGCCACTTACTGTAAATGTGCATTATATTCTAATAACAAATAGTGAATATCTTCTCTCTGTCTGCTAACTGTCCATTCTATGTGCATGCTGGCATAAGCTGTCCGCATGCTGCCCTGGGGAAATAAACATTGGTGTCCTATAAATGCATAAAAGTATTTTTCCGTGCTCGCCCTATCATTCAGAGATCGTGAGTTTGATCCCCGGGTGGTGCTGTAACCTCTCGCAGCCGGAGGTCTAGAGAGAGCTGATTGGCCGAGCTCTCTCAGAGGGGAGGGATGAGAGGTACTTAGTGCTCCCACATTAATCACGGCTCTACAGCCAATCAGGGGCGTCTGTGAGCTCACGCAAGCGGAAGGAGCGGATAGCGCCGTCCTCCGAGTGTGTAATCTGCTTGCAGATGTGAATGAAATGGTGAGCAGATGGGACATCTTCCTTCTCCTCTAAAGTTGAAAATAAGGGTGGCTGGTAGCCCAAAAAAGGACATACCATGGCAGATGAGGGTTGAGGATTGTGGGTATATATACCCAATGAAGGAACTGCAATTTCAAGTGCCTTATACTTTCTCTCGGTCTGTCCATTAGATTGAGGGTGATTGCGCATGGAGCCCCGATAAGCTGGGAGTGGCAACGATGAGTTTGCAAAATGCCTTGCAGAATTGGGAGTAAAACTGCAGTCCTCTATCTTAAACCTTGTCACATATAAAACTGTGAAGCTGAATTACATGAAGGATCAGTAGTTCTGCTGTTTACTTGGTGAAGAGAAGCTTAGGGAGCAGAAGAGAGGTTAGTGATGGTGCTATAGAGCTGTACTTTCAAATAAAGTAGCAGAAGATTTTTTTTTTTTATTCAGTTATATATTTATTCCTAGCCTTCCTTTCTTGAGGCACCAGCGAATAAAGATGACTCTTGGGCAAGTGGTACCAGAGAGCAGATTAATGGTTCAATCATATGCTTGATGAGAAGAAAGAGAAATGACTCGAGACCTGTTGAAAACCTGCTTGAGATTGTGGTATTTTGCAAGTACATTGGAGATATCAAGTTTGCTTATAGCTAAGTGGGTGGAATATAGTTGTACAGTAGAACGCAGTGCAACTTGATGTGGAGCATGAGGGCTGGATGATTTTTTCGATTAATTCGAATTTACGTTTTAAGACGATTAATTTTTTTTCTTAAATCGAGGTATCACGATTTTTTATTAAAATATTAGATAAATTGTAATTGCACCAATGGCAGAATAATTAAGAGGCAAGATTGTCCGACCACATTAACCGCTCACTTGTGAGAGTTTTAAATCGATTTTACAGTTTCACTTTGGTGCGGCACCGCGAGCTTCTGTAGTTCTGCCACGCCCCTCTGTGACTCGCACGTGGGAAATACGAGATACAACATGGCAGCGCGCGCTGATGAAACCAAAGAGCTCGTTTCCAACAGAGGCGCGGTTTCTTCAGTCGTATGGAAATTATTTGGGTTTGCAACTTTTATAAAATCTGTAAAAATTCTGTAAAATCTGTCTGAAGTTTGTGGCAACTAAAAGAAGCTAATTTACAGAGCCACAGTGTTGAATCGGCGTTGTGTTTGCCGCTGCGAGATAAACAAGACAAGCGGCAGCACCAAACACTGGCTAAAAGCCAGGAGAAAACAGCGAGCACATTTCTACACTGTATCCCATATGATAAGAGCCTCGATGGAAAGATATTACTGATGTTGTGTCGTGTTATATCGCTAAAGACATTATGCCCAGATACACAGTTAAAATGCTGTCAGGCTCCTGTTTGATTTTATTCAGCATGTAAGTTGCATATGGTTTGCAAAATTGTTTAAGTGATGTAATATATATACTTTTAATCCAAATAAGCAGTTAATGTTTGGTCGTTTTGCTTAAGTAAATAATAATGAAAAAAAAAACTATACTGTCCATTTTTTTAAATTATATTTTTTATTTTAAGCAAAAAAAATCGCTTTAAAATCAAAAATCGAATTTGGTCTAAAAACAAATCGAGATTAAATTTATAGGGAATATTGCCCATCTCTAGCTCCAACCCATGATAATGTTCCTGGCCCAGTCAACTTGTGGGTTCTGGAGAGATAGCCAGGAAAGGCTAAGAACAATGGCAGCGAGATCTATCCATGATAAAGAAGGGGATTTCTTTAGAATGATTACAAGAAACTCTTAAGGTTGGTGAGGAGGTTCAATGGGTAATGGATGGCAGAGGACTCCCGTCGAGGGCCCGAATAGTGAATGGAGGATCAACAGGTAAGAAGGGAATCCTTAATGCTCTGGCAGTGGAGGAATTGATCAGGTTCTTGTCAGAGCCTGAGTCGATCAGCGCCTGAACGGGGTGGACCAGGGGTTCATGGAGGAGCATTATGAGGAGCAACGGGTGTTGGTCCTGGAGTCTCTCTAAAGTCTTGCCCCCAACCATGCTAGAGTGCACCTCCTTTTACTGCACACACTGAGGATGTGACTGGATTTCCCACAGTGAAAACAAGCTTGTTCCAATGACACCACTCCTCCTAAGAGATGCAGGTTCTTTCCAGCTGGATGGGTACTTCTGAGCGCTCAATCGCTCCAACTGCTTGAAACTGCTAGGGTCCGAAACTTACAGTATCATAATCAGGATCCTGTTTGGCCTAATCACAGGCCAAACAGCATCCTTGGTGAAGTCTTAGCAATTTGGTCGCAGAAACAAATCCAAATCATGAGACAAAGATGGAAAGGTGAGACTAAAGTTCAGTAACTTGAATGCATAAAATTAATCCAAAAAAGACCACTGGGGAACGTAGCTAGAGAGCACACAATAATCTGGCAACAAGGTGAATGCTGAGCTTTCTTAAACGCCAATGGTAATAATCTGTGAATGAGCCTCTGGTGTGCAGGAGGGGCAGTCTGGGAGGCATGGAAGATCAGAGTAGAGAAAACATGACAGCTTGAGAAAGGAAAAGTCATTCAAAGAGATGAATTGGGGAGGTGGAAGTGTACATTTGCTTCATTGCACAAGTTTACTGGGGGCAGGACAAGTCTATCATAGGGCTAACCCACAAACACACACATCTACAGGGATTCAATCTTAGCCCATCTACTGTGATGTGGTAGGAACCTGTATAACCTCGAGGAAACCCATCGACACAGAGTATAAACATTGACAGAAACTCAATGCAGACCATTTTCTGAGTTTGGGATTAATCCAGGGACCTTCAAACTCAATGTGGCAAGACAAAAAAAAAGTGTGTCCTGTTGCTAGATTTTTCATGTTTTCTGTCCAAAAGAAAAAAAAACGTTATTTGTAGGTTTATATGAATAGCTTTACCTTCCTGATATTTGCAGAATAGGTTGCTGTCCGTCTGCAAACAACTGAACAGGTTCTGAAGATACTGCATAGAACAGGGCCATAAACCAAAGTGCTGCATTTGGTGTCTTTTTACAGGCCTGGTTAAACATAATGTGCACTGCTTGAGACAATTGCCTGGAAATTAAAGGAAGATTGTTTCAGTTTTCTATAACAGCAGGTCTAACCCTGGGAGCTGCAAAACAGATTCATATAAATTTCATTTAAATTTCTTATATAGACATGCAGTGGAGACACATCTTGTGGTGATGAATAATGTAGGTAGATTTCAGAAGGTTCAAACTATTGTTCTGCATCAAACAAAGTACAGTGAAATCTTGGATTACGAACATACAGTGGAACCTTTGATTGCAAGTAACGTGGTTTGCGACTGTTCAGCAAGACGAGCAAAGATTTTTAATATATTTTGACTTGGAAACCGAATAAGTCTTGGTTTACGAGTGCTGAGTATCATGTATCACGCATCCGCTTCTTGTTTTGACGCCGAGCGTCACGTGATCACAACTGAGCCAATGGTTTTTCTCCTTCTTGTGCTGTGGAATTGTGGGTAATCGTCTCCCCTTGCTGGGTCTTAGTGCTCGTCTCTCACTGGTATAATCAAGATCAGTGCACACATGTACTGTTTACTATAACACTCTGACCACGGGTGTGTGTAAAACATCATTTATTTTGTGTCTGTATGTATGTGAGTACAGCACGCGTGTACTGTTTATTATATCTCATTAGAGGGTAAAGATCCATTTTCTCTCTCTGTGTGTGTCAGGCTGTCAGCATGCACTTTGTGTCTGTGTGCGCACGTGTCATTGGACACCATGCCCCTTCACACACATACCCACACAGAAACACACACACACACACACACACACACACACACACACACACACTCTCTAATGGAAACACTGCTCTGTTGTGATTTTTTTCAAAGGTAAAGTGCAGTTGTTATATTTACTTTACAGCAATGATTCCGTTAGTGTGCACTCACTTGAGTGTCATTAGCGATGTTCCTTGTAAATTTTTCTGATAAAACAGTCTTTCCGTTAATGTCTATGTGTGTGTGTGTGTGCGCGTGTGCGGGTGAGAAACGCAAATAAGAGAAGAGGAAGGGTTACTGTGTAAGACTAGAAAGGGAGAGGAGAGGGGCTCCCTCTTCTCTTACTTTAGCTTCACACACACACAAACACACACACAGCACCTGTGTGCACAAACAGAAACACTAACCTGTCGGGATTTCTTTTTACTTTATATTTTGTATTCATTAGTTTTATGTATTATTTTTTTGGGCTGTGTAACCAGTAATTTGAGGTTCCATTATTTCTTATGGGAAAATATAATTTGGTTTTTGACTTATAACAATAAAACAAATTAACCTGCACTTTACCTTTGAAAAGAATCAACAAAGCAGTGTTTCCATTAGAGAGTGCGTGTGTGTGAAGGTGAGAGGAGTGCGGGGTGAGTGCGCGTGTGTGTGTGTGTGTGTCTGAGAAGGCGAAAGGAGGAGGTGTGTGTGTGTGTGTGTGTGTGTGTGTGTGTGTGTGTGTGTGTGTGAGTGAAGGCCAGAGGAAGAGGGGTGGGTGTATGTGTGAGTAAAGGCGAGAGGAGAAAGTGTGTGTGTGTGTGTGTGTAGGTGAAGGCGAGAGGAGGAGGTGTGAGTCTGTGTGTGTGTGGGAAGGCGAGAGGAAGAGCGGAGGTGCATGGTGTCTACTGACGCGTGCGTACACACTGAATCAGTGCAGGCTGATACAGAGAGAGAGAAAATGGATCTATAACCTCTCTAATGAGACTAAGTGCGAGAGAAAGAAAAACCATTGGCTCAGTTGTGATCACGTGACGCTTGGTGTCAAAACAAGAAGCGCATGCATACATGATACTCAGTACTCATAAACTAAGACTTGCTCGTTTTTCAAGTCAAAATTTATTAAACATCTTTTCTCGTCTTGCGGAACACTCGCCAACCACGTTACTCATAATCCGAGGTTCCACTGTACACAACTAAGAAGACTTGGCTGAAGTAACTGGAATTGTGTTAAGAGCTGTCCAACACAGTATTAAATCCTAGATGGTTTGTGCTGAATGCAAAACTTCACAGAAGAAATGTGGTCAGAAAAACATTCTGAGTGAGCGTGATCACTTATTCATTTAAAGGTGCATGATGATAAATGGCTCGTAGAAACCAGAGCATTTCCATAACCACAATGTGATGAGAACTCTCAAGATTTGGATTAAACAGTTACAGTATGTGTCCACAATCACTTATTAGTGAGACTCAAACTTGCTTTCTTGTTTTCTAGGGAGCATAAAGTATGGACTTTGAGCAATGGAAGAATGTCATGTCAGTTAATCAAAATGAAAGGACCTGAACTCACCCTCTAACGGAGTCTTCGAGACCCGCCAGAGTGCCTTGGAGCGCGCCATTTCTTCTGATAGTTTTAGAGAGCTTTTCAATTGTAGCCTTTTCAGGATTTACCTCAAGATACATTGAAATAAATGCTGCAGCAAGGACAAACTGAACTGAAGTGTTATCTTTTGACCCCTCAATGGTACGCTTAAATGCTTTGTCCAGTTTTTCCTTTAGATTGTCCTAAAAAGAAATACAATATGAATTATTACCATAAGTTAAATACGTCTAAGTATATAGTAAATTTGTTTTAAGTTGTTTCCATCATTCTATTTAGAATGAGAACAACTCATTGTGTGCTTGGAAATATTATTTTCTTTCTCCAGCAATAATTTTGTTTTTGTTTTTGCATTATTATTAAGAAAAGTATTATTATTAATCAATAAATTTGAGTAATTGTAGTATTTCCTTATATCATTACTTCTGTACTTACAGATGAAAACTGCAATTTTACAGGCACTCCTTCAGAGTTGGAAAAACATCTAGTTTGTAGACACTGATAAAAAAAATTTAATTTAGAGTGCAGATCTGATAAATCTGCATTCGTGCAGTTCATCAACAGTGTTAATGTTGCCTGAATGAATTCCGATTGTATCGTCGTTATCTCCAGGGTCTTACTCCACCGCCATCTTCCTGGTTGCACGCATACATCATCAAACTGGTAGAATACTGTAAAATAATAATAATAATAACAATGCATTTTACTTATACTGTATACTGTGTGTGTGTGTGTGTGTGTGTATATATATATATATATATATATATATATATATATATATATGCGCATTTCTAGTCACCTAAGGTCACTGTCTAAAATTTAAACAAGAAATAAATTAATAACATTGAATATTAAATAACATTAAAACAATATTAAATAAAACAGTTGACAGTGTCATCACCTACACTGTAAAAAAGGATTGTAAGGCTTTGTAAATGAAACAAGAAAAAAAAAGTGTATTTTTTACAAATAATAATTGTGTTAAAGTGAAAACTTTAAAGTATTAAGTAAAATCTATATATTTACTTACTTTAAACTTGCAAATATTAAACATTCAACAGTCAAGTAAATGTTACTTATGATTCTTTGACAAATCTAAACGAATTAATAGAGTACTTATACACCTCTAAAAAATCAAGTAGAATTTAAGCTGACTCTAGGTGATCTGCGCACGCGCGAAAAAGAAGCTCAGCCGCGAGGATCGCCTTCTCCAAAGTGCTTCTCCATTTTCTTCGACAGGTAAGTAATAGTTGAAAATGCATAATATCTTGGAGTTTTTGACTCAGTGTATTTGGTAATTGTGTTTATCCTGAGCAATTGAGTTGTCATCGCTTAATTCTGTATATTTTCTGCACATTTGGAAACTCGAGTGGATGATTTTTAGTCTCTGCCATCCGACATATTAAAATCTCTGTGTTTTCCATAAAGACGCGTCAGTCTTCAGTGTGTTACTTTATCCGTGATATATGTTTTTATTTAATTGAATGTTGTTGAGATATAATTTTGTGCAGTTGTTCGGGGATTCTTACCACATATATACACGACAGTTTAGTTTTACAGAGGACGTCTAAAACCCTTGAACGCGTGACTTGACCCTTGATACTGTATATGTTTTGTTCGGTATGTGTCATTTTGTCTGGTTGTACAGTGATTCTTAAAAGACGAAACGTGACAAAAGTTTCAGCATTCACACAGTGGCATGACAAAAGAAGTATACTTGACTGTATCTGAGAGATGAGAATCCGTTAAGAACTGACTACTTTTTCCTTAACATTTCATGTCTATATTGAATGCCCCCATGTTAAGGTTTTTTTCAGTGACCTTATCAAAATCCTTTTCTTCAAAATATAGTGTAAAACACACAGATTGTTATGTTTAGTCTTGTTTGTTTCATCATTAGATGAGTGAAAGTATTTTGAATGTATTTTGTAAATGGTCTTTTCCAGATTACTAATTACTACTGTTTATGTTCTCTATATTGCAGAATAGAGCACTTGGCCATGGACTTGCTGAATGTACTTGAAAGACAGGATTTATTTGTAAAAGCAGTCTGTTAATATTTGTTCTAATACTTGCTCTAGTTAAGATTCTGTCCAGTTTTTGTATAGACATGTAAGTTAAGATGGCTTGAATAAGCAAAAGTTTTATAATCAAAAATGGCATTGCACTTTACTGCTGCTTGAGCTGTTTAAATATTAAGCTTTGATCTTGTTTATATATGGGCATGTTAATTCCTGTAAATGAAGATTTTAATAAAAGATTTCAAATCAAGAGTTATTTATTGTCACAGTACTATTTTGTCATATTGTAACAGTGATTCATTTTATTTATTTAAAATAAATAACATTGACTGGATAAAACGGTTAAAATTGACTTAAAATAGAAAATAGTTTTACTTAATTATATCAATTAATTACATCAGATCAGTAAGTAAATACTACTTAACATAATTTGAAGAGGCCATGTGATATGTAATATTTATTTGTTAGTTTTACTCAACTTCCTTAAGTAAATTTGACTCATTTTCACAAGTGTAAAATTTACTTGAAAAACCTGAGTGTAAAAACTTGCAAAAGAAAAATTGAGTAAACTTTACTTCTTATTTTTTTCAGTGTACAGTAAAACACTTAAAATCACATGGGGATTTGAATGCAGCCTTACAAACAATAAAACTGGAACTTTTTAGCTATCTAATTAGTCTCTTCCACTTCCCTTTAGCAAATTGCATGCTAAACTTGTGTACTTGATGTGCACCATGCTAAAACCCAGGTGCTGTCGGGGTAAACTTGTTACCTGTGTTGCTTAAAAGTAGCCCCCTAAATTAAACAAACTCTCAGCTCGCTTACTTTTACAGTTTCCTATGAGGCGCCGTATAGGACTTAAATCAAACTTCACTCATGCACACATACAGTACATGAGACAGTCAAACATCTATATACTGTACACTACTAACTGCTCAAACAACTACATATGAAATGTGCGCGCACACGCACCTATGAGATGCGTGCACATGTTGATGTATCACAACCATGGCCTGGAGCAGCCAATGCAGTGTCTAGGTATTGATGTCTATGGTAAAAATGCCTCCAAAAGTACAGTAGCTAGCCAATAAGGAGGCAGCACTGTAACACACACCCAAAATCATCTGACCAATGGTGATCCAGCTCAGTTACATCCAGCTAAAGCACCTGACCAATGAAGGCCCAGCCATGTTACACCCAAGCAAAAACAGAAAGCTAATGAGGATGCACCCCTGCAACACCCACTGGGTCATTGAGGAACTATGTGCTGAGTGATCTGTTTTTGTTGCATTGTTTTGGTTTTCGGCAGTCCGGCAGTCCAGCCATTCATATGGATGTTACTTTGACAGTACAGTCAAACCTACAGTACCACCTACATAAACATTATTGCTGACCAAGTACACCTCTTCATGACAACAGTACTCTGTAATGGCCTCTTTCATCAAGATACATCACTCTGTCAAACTGCAAAAATGGTCTACCCCTCAAATCTGATATTATTTTGATGATGCAAAATACATGAGTCAACAGCCACATCACTATGCTGTCACCAGTCTGGGAAGGTTACTGAGTCTCTTTAAAAGATTTCGAACGTGCAATATGCAGTTTTTTTCCACAGCAAAACCACATCTGCCAAAAGCTTTAACACAATAAACATTATTTGGCATTTAAGTCCAAAGCACCGTGAATAATTTGATTATGAAAATTTATCTGCAAAGGCAGCAGCTAGATCTTGGTCAACCCTTACTCAGCCACGCATAGCAGGAGCGCTTCATCAAAAGCTTGAGCATTACTCCGCACAGAGTAAAAAGACTAAAACCATTATCAAAGAAATAGTAACAAAGAGAGCAATAAAGAGCGCTTCCAAGCTCTAGCTGAGGCAGCCCAGGATTACCTTACTGCTTCATGCATGCGGGCCGACAGTGAGCGACTATTCAGTACAGCTGCACACATTCTTGTTGATAAGAGGAACAGACTGCCTTTTAAAAATTCTGAATCATTTTAGAAATGCTGATCAGAAATTCTGATATTTATAAACAAATGCCTGCCCTCACTGCTTATTAATGAGTAGCCTTGATTGGCTCGCCAAATACAAAGTGACTAATGTTTGTGTTTATTTATAAACATTCAGTGCAGAGTTTTGATTTTGTTTATTCGCTGACACTGCCTTGTTCCATGTGCTGCACGGTAATCTATGTGACATAATAAGAGAACGGATGTTGCATATGTTGACTTCAATAAATATGAATAGTAAATGCTATGAATAGTAAATAAATAAACAGCACTACACAATAAACAGCATACTTTAAATGGCAGATCCCAATAACTCCAAACACATGTGATCAGCTACTGGTGATTGATATTGGCGATTCTGATTTCTGTGATCGAGATTGGAAAAATTGGAAAATTGGAAAAAAAAAAAAAAAAAAAAAAAAAGCCCGCAAACCCCTAATCAGAGCACCCCTAATAATTTTGCCTCATTTTGACATAACGGACTGATAGACGGATCTTACCTTTATCCTTCTCAGAGATGTTTCTGAACAAAGTCCTGTGTGAATACACCTGATTTTCATCTTCAAGGGTTTCCAAATGTTTTTTTGTCTTTTCATTGAGACAATATATGTAATGAAACATATTGCCTTTTGTCTTGGAAAGTGACAGCTCTCGTGTGAAAATCTGTCCTGCAGCATCATTCCTGTAAAAAGATATTTATTTTTCTATATCCTCCCTTTTATTAAATTATCTTCCATTTCCCTTCATGTTATAAAGTTTTAATTCAGTGAAATGTTAAATGTGATTACTTGTGGCATGAAACTGTATATTTTTGGCACACTGTGTTATTTTGTTATTGATTCTCATTCTGCCTACAACATTCATTTTTAATAATGATGTTACTTTCGCTTCGATGATTTCAAACATGTTGAATTAGACTGCATAAAATACAACAACTGAGACTTTTTTTACTTTCGTTACGCAATTAATTACTTTAAAAATAACAGTTTTATGACATCTATTTCAGCTTTTATAAGGGTGGCAGGATAGCACAAGGAGTTAAAATATAACAACTAATATTGTGTATTATTTGTTTTTATACCAATATGCTTAATGTAATGAATATAGCCCTCTAATCAGCTAGTATTAAATGTTCATTTAAATTTCTATCATCCTATTGTATTAGTATGAGTTGTATAATTGAACTTTCTTACTACAGCTACTTTGCTTATTAAAATGTACTTACTGGAATGTCAAAGAAATACCATGATATGTAAATGCGGAGTGTGTGGTGCTAATAAGCCAGGTCCTTGGTTGGTTAAAATAGAATATATGAATTTACCATAATGGCATCATCTCATATTTTCTTTTATTCCAGACAAGATGCATCTCATCATGTCCTGTACCAGCTCCCTTCCGTAGAACAGCATAGAATTTCACACAAATCTTGTTTTCACAATATCCAGTCCCACTGTAAAATGAAAGGTGAAATGTGGTCACTACAGAGGTCAGCTATCTGTCATTGCCATGCCTACCATGTTTGGTTGTGATATGAGAACTAATTACTTACTGCAACCAGATGAAGAGAAGACCGCTGGTTCTCATAGACTACTACTGATTCATCATAACATGAAAAGTGGAACATTTTGCATTTGGACATAAAATTTGATGTTTCAACTACTTCGGATTAACTTCCAAACATCTGTCCACTCATCACAAACTGTATAAACCTCCTTTTGCTCTGGCCAAGTTTCCCACGGCCTTTCGACCCAATCCTTTAAGGGAAACAGGACTAAATCCAGACATACCCAGTAATTTCAGAGCCCATTTCTAATCTTCCTGTTATCCAAAACCTTGAAATAAATTGTTGCATCACAGCTTAAAGCCCACCTTAATTCAAATAAATGATCTGAAAAGTTTCAGTCTTGTTTTTACTCTCAACATAGCACTAAAAGAGCACTTCTCAATATTAATTACCTTTATTAATGATACTATTCTTCTTCCCATTTCCCAGATCTGAAATCTGGGAGTTACCAAAAATCCTCAAAATTTCTCAATAAACTTCAGTATGTTCAAAACCAGTGACGGCTGATGCAAAAACATTTTTGGGGGGCGCAAACAAAATTAAAATGTAACTTTTAATCCTGGCCTGTAAATAGGCATTTATCAGGTGATTGCGCATCATTACTACTAGTATAAAATAAAGTCCTGACTCACATCGCATCCAGTCAGCAGCTCCGCTCGCCCTAAGAAGTGCTGGAACAGACTCGCTGAGAATCACGTGGTCCAATCACATGGCGCCAAATGTTTAAAAACAATATTGATTCGCTAAGAACAAAAGGGGGTAGGGTTCAGGGCGCACAGTGCTCCGCCCCAAGGATGATTTGAAAAAATCCAATCAGAGCTCAGCCTCAAGTCACATGCTTTTCGAAAATGTACGCGCCTACATAGACACTCGTTTGTCTGGCGCACGAACACAAATGAACGTAATACAGTTTAGATTTTTTTTCATTGCAAATAAATTATATTATTGAGACTAAATGACTTTATTTCATTATTAAAATAAATAATTATTATGTAAATAATTACATGTTAAAGTAGCATTCTTCTCTGCCTTACTTTGGGGGGGGCGCCTGTTCAAAACACTGAAAGCCCGCTTTCTTACTCTGCCCTGTCCTTGTTATAGCATCACCCCAATTTTATGTGACCTCCATTGGCTCCTTATCCCCTACTGCCCCTACTGCATCCCATTAAAGATTCTCATCATTTTCCATGTCTTGAACCCTTCCTACTTCCAATAAGTGAAACTCCAAAAAGCTTGTACAAAACCTTTGCTTAGTTCATTCAGATTTTCTTAATGTTCCCCAGAGAATCAAGTTCTAAACCTGAGTTGATAGAGAATTCTATATTGAATTCTATATAATCACTCAGTCACTCATCATCTATAACGCTTAATCCTGTATTCACCCTAGGGCACATGGCAGTGTACACCCTGGACAGGGTGCCAATCCATCGCAGGGCACAGACACACACACACACACACACACACACACTCACTCATTCACACACTACGGGTAATTTGGGAACGCCAATTAGCCTAACCTACATGTCTTTGGACTGTGGGAGAAAACCAGAGTACCCGGAGGAAACCCACCAAGCACGGGGAGAACATGCAAACTCCATGCACACAGAGACGGGAATCGAACCTAGCCGGGGATCAAACCTGGACCCTGGCGGTGCAAGGCGACAGTGCTAACCACTACACCACCGTGCCGACAATTCTATATAATATTCTATTATATTCACATGATAAAAAGTTTTCATATAAAAATATTCTTACCCGTCTTCATAATGTGGCCCATCTGGTCCATATTCTGGCATTTAAAAAAGGAAAAAAGGATATCCATGTATATAAGCCTTTTCTAACAGTGAAAGGGAGCTTAATTATTTGTGAATAAAGAAAAACATAAAAGGAATAAAAACCTGTGACGGTTAACAATGATAAAGCTGAAAGAAAGAAAAAAAAAATCATACCTTCATCCAGAAATTCAGGCACAACCTATAAATAAGGCATGAAACTGATTAATCAAAATGATGGAATTATATATATTGTATATCTATCTATCTATCTATCTATCTAAAGCATGTCTACACTGCTCTATTGTGTATTCAGGGTCGGGGGGGGGGGGGGGGGGGGGGCGGACGGACGCCGATCATCCTACTCTGCATGTTTTTGGACTGTGATAGGAAACCAGAGTACCCTGAGGAAACACACCAAGCATGAGAACATGCGAACATCCATGCACTCAGAGCCTGGCCAGGAATCGAACCTGGACCCAGGAGGTGCAAGGCGGCAGTGCTATAATGATTACTGTACATTTATTAAGGTAAAAAAAGCTGTCCAAACCTTCCTGACCCTATGTGAAAAAGTCATTTGGATTATGTAGCAGAGACAATGATTTGAAACACACCAGCAAGTCCACCACTGAATGACTAAATAAATGCTGTGACGTGACCTTGAAAGAGACACAAAAGACTTATTACTTGTTATCTTAAACCCTTGATTGCAGTTGTTGCCAGGGGGGCACAACCGGTTAAAAGGTTTGGGGCAATTACTTTTTCACACAGGGCCAGTTAGGTTTGGAGGGTAGGTTTTCAGATTAATCTCCCTGATAGAAAATGGCATTATGAATTGAATAATTGAACTTAATTAAAATTAATACTAATAATTTGTTATAAAAATTAACAAACAAGCAGGAATTCATTCTAAGTTTGGAAAATTGAATCTATTCCATTAATATACAATATACATTAGAAACACAAATGAAAAAGAATGGCTCCTTACCACATATTCATCCTCCTTTTGAATAGACTTGGAAGAGTCCTGTGTAAGATCATTCTCAGGAGGGTTCCCTTTTAGTTCACCTAAATACATCCAAAAAGTTTTTTAAATGGTTTGTGTGACTTTTGCCTAAAACATTTGTAACTATGTTGATTGGAAATTTTGAATGTTGGTGTTCATTAATTTTCAAATAATTGCCCATTCCTGGTTGAGACGCTGAAAGTGAGCTGAAAAGCACAGAGTAAATAAAATTGTAAGGGACTGCCCCTAGAGGGCACTGTGATGTGTGGTGTTTCTGTTTGTAGACTCAGTTTCCCAGAAGGCACCTCGGTCAGGTGATGACGGAGCTCACCTGGGCCGGGGTTGCTCATTAGAGTAGTTATAAATAGCTGGTTGTTCTGGGAAACTGAGTCGAGCATTAATTATGTTATGAGGGCATTACGTGTTTTAGTTTTCGTTTTGTGTTTTCGTTTTGTGTTTTATTTTGGTTCGTTTGGTGTCATGTTTTGAAGGCTCGATATGATTTGAAAGTTGTTTGTGTGTTCCAGCCTTGATGTGAGTGTGTTTCAGCCTGTATGTGAGTGTGTTTCAGCCTGTGTGTGATTGTGTTTCAGCCTGTGTGTGTGATTGTGTTTCAGCCTGTGTGTGTGATTGTGTTTCAGCCTGTGTGTGTGATTGTGTTTCAGCCTGTGTGTGTGATTGTGTTTCAGCCTGTGTGTGTGATTGTGTTTCAGCCTGTGTGTGTGATTGTGTTTCAGCCTGTGTGTGTGAGTGTGTTTCAGCTTGTGTGTGGGTTCTCCATTTGTGCCTACTCTAAGCCCGGGTACGCTCGTGAAGTGTGTGTTTGCCGCTCGTAGGAGCGTGTGTTTGCCGCTCGTAGGAGCGTGTGTTTGCCGCTCGTAGGAGCGTGTGTTGGCCGCTCGTAGGAGCGTGTGTTGGCCGCTCGTAGGAGCGAGTGTTGGCCGCTCGTAGGAGCGAGTGTTGGCCGCTCGTAGGAGCGAGTGTTGGCCGCTCGTAGGAGCGAGTGTTGGCCGCTCGTAGGAGCGAGTGTTGGCCGCTCGTAGGAGCGAGTGTTGGCCGCTCGTAGGAGCGAGTGTTGGCCGCTCGTAGGAGCGAGTGTTGGCCGCTCGTAGGAGCGAGTGTTGGCCGCTCGTAGGAGCGCGGAGCGAGTGTTGGCCGCTCGTAGGAGCGCGGAGTGTGTGTTGGCCGCTCGCAGGAGCTGGTGCGCTATTAGAGGAGCGAGTGTGTGTGTGTGGTTCGCCCATAGGGGCGCGAGTGTGAGCGTGTCGCCCATAGGGGCGCGAGTGGGTCATGATTGGGAGAACCTGTGTGTTATGTGTGATCTTTGTCTGTTTGTTTTGTAAAGAGCCTATGTGTTTTATTTAAAGAAGAGTCTGTGTTTTTCGTTACGTGGGTTTCTGTGTTTATTTTCTGTTCATGTTCTGTTTGATTGGATTATTAAAAGACCTTTTTTGAGTCAAACAACTCTCTGCGTCTATGCCCGCCTTATTTAAGCCCTTGGCATTAACAACAGCCTGGACTACCCCTCAGTTCATGACAGAATGCTCGACCATTACAAGGGATAGCAGAGCCACAGTGAAAGTCCCTTCTCGTCCGAGAGCCTCACGTGGAGGCCCCAACCTTCTCGTCCGAGAGCCTCACGTGGAGGCCCCAACCTTCGTCCGAGAGCCTCACGTGGAGGCCCCAACCTTCGTCCGAGAGCCTCACGTGGAGGCCCCAACCTTCGTCCGAGAGCCTCACGTGGAGGCCCCAACCTTCGTCCGAGAGCCTCACGTGGAGGCCCCAACCTTCGTCCGAGAGCCTCACGTGGAGGCCCCAACCTTCGTCCGAGAGCCTCACGTGGAGGCCCCAACCTTCGTCCGAGAGCCTCACGTGGAGGCCCCAACCTTCGTCCGAGAGCCTCACGTGGAGGCCCCAACCTTCGTCCGAGAACATCTGTGAAAGTCCTGGCGGCGAGGAAGACACAGCACTGCATCGGCCGCCCGACGAGGAGGACAACTCAGCTCTGCATTTCATGCTGTGCTAATAGCAGCAATCCAGTGAGGCCTCCTCCGCCTGGCCTCTGTGATCCGGCGCTGCCTCGTCAGCCAAGTCCACAGACAGGATCCAGGACACACCTCACCACCCGGCCAAGACGTCGTGCGTCCATCACCGCTCGACCCCGAGAACAAGTTTCTGCTGTCTCCGAGACCTAGCTTGGAGGAAGGATTGCTGCTGCATCTGCCGCCCAGCGTTGAGGATAGTCCAGTGCTGCATCGGCCACCTGGATTGGAGGATGACACAACGCTGTACCTGCTGCTCAAGATACGAGAGCAATCCAGCGCTGCCTTCACCGCCTGGCCTACACCAGCGATCCAGTACTGCCTCAGCCGCTCGGTGCAGGTAAAGAGTTCAGCAGCTGCCTCCATAGCTCGGTACTGGCGGCAATCCAGACTCCGCACTTTTCCACCCTGTTCGGGGAGCGAGAGCGGCGGCGTCATAAGCCGGGTGAAGGGAACATGGACAAGGACCGCCGAGAGCGCTCCAGAGGAGCGTTATAAGGGGGGGGGTACTGTAAGGGACTGCCCCTAGAGGGCACTGTGATGTGTGGTTTTTAGTTTTTTGTAGTTCTGTTTGTAGACTCAGTTTCCCAGAAGGCACCTCGGTCAGGTGATGACGGAGCTCACCTGGGCCGGGGTTGCTCATTAGAGTAGTTATAAATAGCTGGTTGTTCTGGGAAACTGAGTCGAGCATTAATTATGTTATGAGGGCATTACGTGTTTTAGTTTTCGTTTTGTGTTTTATTTTGGTTTGTTTGGTGTCATGTTTTGAAGGCTCTATATGATTTGAAAGTTGTTTGTGTGTTCCAGCCTGTATGTGAGTGTGTTCCAGCCTGTATGTGAGTGTGTTTCAGCCTGTGTGTGTGTGAGTGTGTTTCAGCCTGTGTGTGTGTGAGTGTGTTTCAGCCTGTGTGTGTGTGAGTGTGTTTCAGCCTGTGTGTGTGTGAGTGTGTTTCAGCCTGTGTGTGTGTGAGTGTGTTTCAGCCTGTGTGTGTGTGAGTGTGTTTCAGCCTGTGTGTGTGTGAGTGTGTTTCAGCCTGTGTGTGTGTGAGTGTGTTTCAGCCTGTGTGTGTGTGAGTGTGTTTCAGCCTGTGTGTGTGTGAGTGTGTTTCAGCCTGTGTGTGTGTGAGTGTGTTTCAGCCTGTGTGTGTGTGAGTGTGTTTCAGCCTGTGTGTGTGTGTGAGTGTGTTTCAGCCTGTGTGTGTGTGTGAGTGTGTTTCAGCCTGTGTGTGTGTGTGAGTGTGTTTCAGCCTGTGTGTGTGTGTGAGTGTGTTTCAGCCTGTGTGTGTGTGTGAGTGTGTTTCAGCCTGTGTGAGTGTGTTTCAGCCTGTGTGTGTGTGAGAGTGTGTTTCAGCCTGTGTGTGTGTGAGAGTGTGTTTCAGCCTGTGTGTGTGTGAGTGTGTTTCAGCCTGTGTGTGTGTGTGTTCTCCATTTGTGCCTACTCTAAGCCCGGGTACGCTCGTGAAGTGTGTGTTTGCCGCTCGTAGGAGCGCGGAGTGTGTGTTGGCCGCTCGCAGGAGCTGGTGCGCTATTAGAGGAGCGAGTGTGTGTGTGGTTCGCCCATAGGGGCGCGAGTGTGAGCGTGTCGCCCATAGGGGCGCGAGTGGGTCATGATTGGGAGAACCTGTGTGTTATGTGTGATCTTTGTCTGTTTGTTTTGTAAAGAGCCTATGTGTTTTATTTAAAGAAGAGTTCGTGTTTTTCGTTACGTGGGTTTCTGTGTTTATTTTCTGTTCATGTTCTGTTTGATTGGATTATTAAAAGACCTTTTTTGAGTCAAACAACTCTCTGCGTCTATGCCCGCCTTACTTAAGCCCTTGGCATTAACAACAGCCTGGACTACCCCTCAGTTCATGACAGAAATGGAGCTCAGGATAACCCCAGTTGGGCCCTTTCCACCCATTAACTCTCTGTGTTTTGTTTTTTTTGGGACTTTTAAGTTGACTTTTTGTTTCACTGTTTTGTCCATTTAGTTCTGGTTCACAGGTGTCATTGTTTCATGTCATAATTAGTTGTATTATTTAAGGTTTAGTCTCATTTAATGTTTTGCTTCCTAGTCCTTTTACACTTACAGAAAGCCCAGAGAACATTTTTGTACTTATTGAAAACCCAATACATTTTCTGAGAGCACTGTTTTGCTTCTTAGCCCCGTTATTTTTGTTGTGTTCTTGCTCCCTGTGAGCCCTGTTATGTATCCTGAAAGGCTGGAAAACTGTTTTGATTCCTTAAAGCCTTGTTATGCTTACAGAAAAGCTGACTGTTGTTGTTACTTAATTACTTAATACCATATGTGTTATTTCATAGTTTTATAATCGCCAGTATTGTTCTAGATCAGGACCTGTATTCACAAAGCTTCTTAAGCCTAAAAGTTGCTCCTAGTGATAAAATTCTAAGACAATTCTTAGAATTATAACATTTTTTTAAAAAGAATTTCTCCTTAAATTTAGGGCTGAATCTTTGTAAAGACGTAAATTATTCATATAACATCTTCGACCTAAAAACAATTCCTAAAAAAAAATTGGTAAAAAAAAAAAGTTAAAAGTAGAGAGGAAAACTTTTAAGAGGCTTAAGAGTTTCTATAGCAGAGGACAAAATGGCACAAAACAAAGAGGGCTCCTGCATACACTTGTACTGCCAAAGTTCAGATTCAAGTCACAAAATAACAAAAGAATTAAATAGATTAAAAAAAGAACACCCCTATACACACATTTAACTGTGCAGTCAGTTGTGCAAGTGACACTAGTGATAAAAAACAATGGAAAGGAAGGAAAGCAAAACACTAATAATAATAATAAGGGGAGAAATTACAAAGAAGAATTATAATTGGCACAAAAAAGGGGAGAAGAAAAAAAGGTGGGGAGCTAACAAATATAAAGTGGGATTGTGTGCTGCATGTATGATTGCGAATCTCTTTCTCTCATGTGTGTGTGTGATTCTCTCTTCAGTCAGGTTTGTTGAGCCTTTGTTCATATGAATATTTAAGGTGCAATATGATTAAAGTCAATACAAATATTTAACAGTTAAATATTGTACAAATGTCTCTCTTTTGATAATACTATGCCACTGCTCTCACTTTAATGCTCCAGCTAAAATTATTTCTCTTCACTTAGAGAGAAAAAAAACTTGCGGAACATTAAATTATGATTCGACATTAAAATAAAAGACGTTTACAACTGACTCATCAGAAACAGGCTGGAGCTCAGTGATGTTGCTCGCGTCTTCCACAGTCAATTGTTTTGAATATGACAGCGTGAGAGTGTGTGAAGATGAATGATTGTATTAGATTCACACTCATGAGAATTGGCATATTTGTCTCCAAGGATATGTTTGCTCAAATGACCAATGTTTTGTTTTATAGTGTCTCATTAGTGCCACGGTTTCGGAACAAATAAAGAAAAACTGGTTTTAAACTTCTCACAGGAAGAATAATCATACGTTGATCTGTTCATTCATCTTTGAAGGTTCGGTTTTCATAGTCTATTTTCCTTTTTTGGAGTAAGCCATGCTGCATCACCTTTCGTTTCTGTTTCTTCTGCACACTCGTCTATACACGGTAAACACATTGATTGGCTATGTTTAGTGACGCGTATAGACATGGCCACCTCAAGGGAAAAAGCATTAGATTACTGGTATAGTAATTATTCTCATTTATTAGAAAAGCATCAGGGTCCAGTTAGAACTGTCACTTGATTCGGATCTGGACTATGGTTAGCCATTGGTTGAGGTCTGGCCTAGAATATAGAAAAAAATTTTTTTTGAAGGTGTGTCCAAACTTTGTTTATGGTTTTGTTTTGTTAAATGAAAATCTTAATGTCTGCATTTACACCGTGCCTGCAGCTACTGATGTAACACTTGGCTGAAATTCTGTCTGGCTTTTTAAAATTACTCAGTAGCTGGGCCTCCGAGTGGCGCAGTGGTTAAAGCGCTCGCCCTATCATCCGGAGATCGCTAGTTCGAATCCCGGGTGGTGCTGTAACCTCTCGCAGCCGGAGGTCTAGAGAGAGCTGATTGGCCGAGCTCTCTCAGAGGGGAGGGATGAGAGGTACTTAGTGCTCCCACATTAATCACGGCTCTACAGCCAGTCAGGGGCGTCTGTGAGCTCGCGCAACGGAGGGAGCGGATAGCGCTGTCCTCCGAGTGTGTTACGCCGCCCCCAACGGTGCGCGAGCGAGCAGTTCGAAAAGATGCGGTCGGCTGGCGTCACGTGGTTCGGAGGAAACACGTGATAGTCTTCGGCCCTCCCGGCTGAGTGGTAGTAGTAGCCTTAATGTGGGAGCCTCCTAGTGACGGGGAGGAATTGGACACGACTAAATTAGGGAGAAAATCGGGGAAAAATCCAAAAAAAAAAAAAAAAAAAAAAAATTACTCAGTAGCAGAGTGAGAGACTCTGTTGTAGAAAAACTCAGAGTCTTGGGTTTTGTTTGCAGAAGATAACGGCTTTATTGTCAGTCAATAACCGCCGGGCTGGTCTGCAGAACAAGCAACCTCTCTCGCCTGTTTTGCCCATTATATACACATCCACCTCCAATAATATTTACTGCACATTCCTATATGTTATATTTGTGTCTTATTTTAGGGCTCCAAGTTGGGTGCCATATTTTCAAGCTCACCTTGCTTTACCATTTACAGACACTTTCCACAACACACGTTGGACATAAAAATACATGCATATCGTTTGGCACATTACTGTGCACACACAAGTCAGATATATAACACGTATATACCATATGATACTTTTCCTCCACACACACATACATCAGGCACGCTGACTTCTACAGAAATATTCATATTTGATTCTTTATAGCTCAATAAACTAGACCAGCCTACAGCACACAGAGTTCTGTGTATAGTTTATTGTATAAATGCACCCACCTCATCTTGTAAAATCTTAGGTCTAATAAAAACAGGTCAACGTCAGCCATAATAATATGTGGCATGTTTTTTTGGTTGTCACAGGTGTGTTTTATAGTGGTTGTGGAGAAGTCTTTAATACTGAGTAAGCAGCAGGCGTTGGGTTTATTGACAAGGAATGTTTGTTAGGACCATTTAGATTGAACTCATTTCAGCACTACAGAGCTTAAAAGCAAAGCGCATGTCATTACCTGCAATAAACATATTTCCACTCCAAGATAATAAAAAGTAGCCAATGGTTAAGCTCAACCAATATGGCAACAGGATTTGTGGCATTGCAGTGTCCTTTTGTAGACTGCACTTATTGGTTGGCTCAAAGAGTAAGGCCCTTAACCCTAACTGCTCCAGGGGCGCTGTACCATGGCTGACCCTGCGCTCTGACCCCAGTTACGCTGGGATATGCGAAGAAGGAATTTCACTGTGCTGTAATGTATATGTGACAAAATAAAGGCTTTACTTACAATTTATATACAGTGGGTACGGGAAGTATTCAGACCCCCTTAAATTTTTCACTCTTTGTTATATTGCAGCCATTTGCTAAAATCATTTAAGTTAATTTTTCATTCAATGAATTTAACATTCATTAATGTACACACAGCACCGCATATTGACAGAAAAACACAGAATTGTTTTGCACATTTATTAAAAAAAAAAAAAAAAAAAGAAATATCACATGGTATATGTAAGTATTCAGACCCTTTGCTGTGACACTCATATATCTAACTCAGGTGCTGTCCATTTCTCCTGATCATCCTTGTGATGGTTCTACACCTTCATTTGAGTCCAGCTGTGTTTGATTATACTGATTGGACTTGATTAGGAAAGCCACACAACTGTCTATATAAGACTTTACAGCTCACAGTGCATGTCAGAGCAAATGAGAATCATGAGGTCAAAGGAACAGCCTGAGGAGCTCAGAGACAGCATTGTGACAAGGGACAGATCCAAGGTGGCCAAGGTTACAAAAAAGATTCTGCTGCACTTAAGGTTCCCAAGACCACAATGGCCTCCATAATCCTTAAATGGAAGACGTTTGGGATGACCAGAACCCTTCCTAGAGCTGGCCGTCCGGCCAAACTGAGCTATCGGTGGAGAAGAACCTTGGTGAGAGAGGTAAAGAAGAACCCAAAGATCACTGTGGCTGAGCTCCGGAGATGCAGTCGGGAGATGGGAGAAAGTTGTAGAAAGTCAACCATCACTGCAGCCCTCCACCAGTCGGGGCTTTATGGCAGAGTGGCCCAATGGAAGCCTCTCCTCAGTGCAGGACACATGAAAGCCCAAATGGAGTTTGCTAAAAAAAAAAACACAACAGATTCTCTGGTCTGATGTAACTAAGATAGAACTTTTTGGCCTTAATTCTAAACGGTATGTGTGGAGAAATCCAGGCAGTGCTCATCACCTGTTCAATACAGTCCCAACAGTAAAGCATGGTGTTGGCAGCATCATGCTGTGGGGGTGTTTTTCAGCTGCATGGACAGGACGACTGGTTGCAATCGAGGGAAAGATGAATGCAGCCAAGTACAGGGATATCCTGAACGAAAACCTTCTCCAGAGTGCTCATGACCTCAGACTGGACCCCTTCTAACAAGAAAATGACCCTAAACACACCGCTAAAATAATGAAGGAGTGGCTTCACAACAACTCTGTGACTGTTCTTGAATGGCTCATTCAGAGCTCTGACTTAAACCCAATTGAGCATCTCTGGAGAGACCTGAAAATGTCTGTCCACCAACGTTTACCATCCAACCTGACAGAACTGGAGAGGATCTGCAAGGTGGAATGGCAGAGGATCGCCAAATCCAGGTGTGAAAAACTTGCTGCATCTTTCCCAAAAAGACTCATGGCTGTAGTAGATCAAACGGGTGCTTCTACTAAATACTGAGCAAACGGTCTGAATACTTAAGACCATGTGATATTTCAGTTTTTCTTTTTTAATAAATCTGCAAAAATGTCAACAATTCTGTGTTTTTCTGTCAATATGGGTGTTGTGTGAACATTAATGAGGAACCTTGGATGGCAAGGAAATGGTTTTCAAGCACTCTGCAAAACGAGCAAAAACGTTTAATACATTTAAACAAGCAAGTCTTGATATACGAGTACCAAGTATCATCGAGTATCATGTGGCACGCATGCGCTTCTTGTTTTGACGCTGAGGATCATGTGATCAACACTGAGCCAATGTTTCTTCTCTCCCTCGACTTTCAGACACACACACACCAGTTTACCGCACACTCGCCCGCGTGAGAGACTCTATCGGTAAACTGGGCTGTGTGCGTGTGTGTGCGTGTGTGTGTGTGTGAGAGAGAAAGTCGTCCTACACAGCAGCCCCCTCAACCCTCCTTCCTCCTCCTCTCCTCTCTCTGGTCTTAATCACTATAGCCATAAAGTGCAGGTTATTTTGTTTTATTTTTACTTCATGTTTTTTATTAACTATTTTTACATGGATATTTTGGGTTGTGGAATGAATCATCTGAGTTTTCATTATTTCTAATGGTGGAAATTCGCTTTGATATACAAGTGTTTTGATATACAAGCACACAATGAATTATGCTCGCAATCCAAGGTTCCACTGTAATATAGCCTATGTATTCAGTACGTCATAATTGTGTGCGTGCTGACCTATAAATATTCAATAGAGTTTAGACTTGCTCTGTATTGAAAGTGATCCATAAAAGCTACTAGGGCTGACCTAGTACGATTTCCAAATCGAATATTGTATTGTAGGTTGAGTCCATTTAGAACCCAACAAGTTAAATTTCAGTAAAACTTATGGAAAGTATCCATCTAAAAAAAACTTGTGTACAAAAAGATCTATATCTATAAAGATCTATATCTGTATACAACTCAGGTACCTAATAATAGTTTTTTTGTTTTGTTACTTACTGATATGTAAATAATATATATATATATATATATATATATATATATATATATATATATATATACATATATATATATATATATATATATATATATATATATATATATATAATTTCCTAGTGATTAATGATTAGGAATGATCACTATGCAGGGCTCCAGGGTGAAATGGTCGTCAATGCACCTAATATATTTATTTTGTGACTAGTTATCCAGGCAGTTGTCAGCGGTAACCATCTCCCACATAAACATACAGCACTCTTTATAGAATTTCTTCATTCCTGAATCTTCACGAGAAGATAGGAGAGAATGTGATAGTATAGCATGGCTGTGTTCAATAACGAGAGTGCTCATGAACATGACAGTTCATCAGACCATTCAACTGGCTTATGCTCACAAATGTTTCCCAAGCACTGGTTATTAAACACAGCCCTCCTGTTCTACCACATGCGCTCCTGAACTCTCGTTTGTCTACAGTGAATGCACTTTGATGCTTATGGCGACGTGCAATTGGTAAAGTGAATTACAAAAAAACAAAAGATTAATTTAACACTAAAATTGTCAGCATTTTCTGATTGCTGTTAGATTTATTACAATGATGTTAAGAATTTCCTATTTTATTCTTGGTAGCTGGTGAAACTCACCCAGTGCTGTTGTAACTGGAATAACCTAGCTAGTCTAAGTTAGCTAACATTGGTCAGGAACATAGACAACTTGAAAAAATACTAAGTTGTCAAACAAAAAATCTAATTTTTCTTAATGCCTTCCCATCCAAACCCTGCCTCGACTCGAGCTGTAAAAAAAATTCAGGAATATTTATCCCAGTCAGGATTCAGTCACAATTATGCTAGCAAAGCAAAAGTATTTTGTTAATCAGAGTGGCTACATGAGTCCACCTGATTATATTATGAAAGACGATTAGATTATGGCTACTAAAAGTATGTTTTGGCTCCTAAATATTTTGGGTTTAGAAGCCAAAACTGTCTAAACATGTATATTTGTCTGGAGCCCTGCTATGTAAGTGTACATTAAATAGCAACATATAATTAGTTGTGGAACTTATAATAAAGTGTGACTATTTGCATACTGTATATCCTCCATGTTAGCAAATTGTTATTTTCTCAGTCAGGAAGTTTTACCTTTAGGAGAGCACTGAGTAAGCAAGTGAGCATCCTCCACAGCATCCAATCTCGCTTGAGCAGGGTTCTGAAAGAAAATTAATTTAAATAACTAATTTACAAATCTGTATGTCTTGTCAACAGAAAAAAACTGAAGGATTGAATATTCCTTACATTTTGAGCACCCTGTTCAGCTTTAGCATCTGTTTCCGGAAAATCCATTTTTAACTCGGTATCAGTCATGGGTTCTCCTGTAAAAAGTATTATTGTTATTATTATTGAGGGACTTTTATACTGAGAGCATTTGGCGAGTGTCTTTACCCAGAGTGACTTTTATTTATCAGATTTATACAACCAAGTAGTTAAGGATTAATTAATTGAAAATCGAAATCGTTAGGGCAGTTTTTAAAATAGACGCCATCTTTAATATACATAATATACATCTTTAATAGACATACATTCTTGCCTAAACAACTCTTAAAACTACACTTTGTGACAGAATAACAGTAATATTTAAAACACTTTCCAGGCTGCCATTTGAGAAACCAGATAATAAAGAATAAACCAGTTGTTGGGTCAAAATAACCCAACCAGGTGTTCATTTGTAAATGACCAACTACATCTCATTTGAGCCAGCATTACCCAACCCAACAACGTGTTTAAAGTACCCGAAATAACCCAGATTTTTGACCCAGCATGAACAACCCAACAATGTGTTCATGGAAACAACCCAGCATTTTTTAAAGTGTACTCTGACATCAAACTGTGCGTATGGCCGTTCCTTTTCAAAAGCTACACTCAATGCTGCGTGAAAACGCTATGGGAACATCTATTTGTTGCCCGGTTGTGAAGCCTGTGCATGCCAGACCCGCCGAATACCTTCGGCTTATAACCTGTGCCAGGCATGACGTCACCGAATAAGGTGCACCTGCAGGTTATAAATAGGAGTGAACCGGAAACATCCTCAGATCTTTTTGTTTTCAGGACCGCTTTGTGTTTGCGTGTGCATGTACAAGCCGTAACGAAAGCGAAATAAAAATAACGCATCTTCACGAGTTTTGTCTCGAGTGCTTGGGGAAGAACACGCTCGCCTCGGGCTTCAGGGAGACTGTGAGTACTGTGATCTTCTCCCTATTAAGGTGCTTTCTTTAAAGAGAAACCGCGAGCCGCGGCGCATTCCTGGGGCTCGTGTGCTGATCTGGCAGACGCGCACGAGACGGAATTTCCCCTTTCTCTCGCGCTCTCTCCGGATCAGGAAGTTTTAGCTTCCGCTTCGCAAGCGCGCTCCGGCGCTTCTTGTGAAGGAGCGGAAGAATCTTCCTCTCTCGCTTCCATGGAAGTAGCCTCCTCACAACGCTCCTCCAGTGCTGACAGAGCTTTTGAGGAATTATTAGAGGTTATAACGCGTGCGGTCGAGCGATTGCATATCGACTGGCCGCAGCAGCGAGATTCCCCTAAGCGTTCGAGATTGAACGACAGGTGTCTGTCGGGTGGCCGGGGGGAGGAGCCTCAACGTCTCTCTCTCCCCTTCTTTGGTGACATCCATGATGAATTAACTCTTTCATGGAGCAAGCCGTATTCATCGCGTGTTTTTGTACCATCGACTTCGACTTATTCGAATATCGTTGGTGCGAAAGCACGCGGTTATATGATGATGCCCAGATAGAAGAGACGCTTGCGGGCTATCTCTCTCCTGGGACATCATCCTCCCTGAAAAAGCCTATTCTCCCCTCCAAGCCGTGCAGATTGACATCTGCTTTGGTGGGTAAAGCTTTTCAGGCAGCAGGACAGGCTGGTGCACACCATGGCGGTTTGGCAGGTTACCAGGCTGACCTGCTGAAGGACCTGAGCAGCGGCGGGGCTATTGATGACAGGGCGTTTGCAGAGCTGCGCCGAGCCACAGACCTGTCTCTCCGTGCAACCAAGCGGACGGCCCGTGCTGTGGGCAGTTCCATGGCTGCCATGGTGTCCACGAAGAGGCCTCTGTGGCTGAACCTCACGGGCATCAAGGATAAGGATCGTGTTGCCCTCCTCGATGCCCCCATCTCGCCTTCCGGCCTTTTTGGCGACGCTGTTAATTCCGCCGCCACTAGGTTTCGGGAGGCAAAGCTATATGAACAGGCCTTTGGGAGGTTCCTTCCCCACCGTGCTCAAGAACCGGGACCGTCGGCCACCCGGCCCCGGCCAGGTCTGGCCCCTATCAGGCGTGAGGTGCAGAAGGAGAGCGTGACCAGCCGCGCACCCCCCCGTAAAGGCTGGGGTGGGGCTCGCCGCTCTTCTCAAAAATCTGCTTCGAAAAAACCGGATCTGAGGAGCTTCCTCTCTTCAAAGAAGAAGCCCTGAGTTCGTGCGCCTGGGGCTGTGGGGGTGTCTCCCCCCGGGGAGGGGCGCCTGGATTTTCATTACAAAACAGGGCCTCCTCCCTGGCACTCCCGGGAGGCCGGTGTTCAATCCTCGCCACCACTGGTGTTCGGGGAGCGCCGGTCTCCAAAGAAAAAAAAAAAAAAAAAGTTGGGTGTTCAGGCATCTCCTGCCACACTTCATCTCCCAACACCTAACACCCCCCCACCCCCCCCACCCCATCTAGCCGAAGTGTCAAAGCTCGTGCCCCTTTCGGAGAAGCTGGCAGCGTGGAGACTACTGCCAGGTGTATCTCTTTGGGTATAAAGGACTGTAGGCACAGGCTACAGGATTCAGTTTGCACATCGTCCTCCGCGTTTCAACGGCGTGGTCTCCACTTCCGTGAAACCGGATCGAGCACATCTGCTGGCCCAGCAGTTACAGACTCTGCTGGGCAAAGGGGCCATAGAACATGTTCCCCTCCCAGACAGAGGATCGGGCTACTACAGTCGGTACTTTTGGTGCCCAAGAGAGGGGGAGGGTTGCGTCCGATCTTGGATCTTCGCGGCTTGAACCGCTATCTCAGAAATCCAGATTCAAAATGTTGACTGTCAAAATGATTGTTTCTCAAATCCAACTAGAGGATTGGTTTGTGACAATCGATCTCAAGGACGCATATTTCCATATAGAAATATTGCCACAGCACAGGAAGTTCCTGAGGTTCGCTTGGGGGCGAAGCTTACCAGTATTGGGTCCTTCCATTTGGCCTAGCTCTGTCACCCCGCACATATACAAAATGCATGGATGCAACTCTGGCTCCTTTAGGACTCCAGGGCATCCGTATTTTGGAATTACATAAACGACTGGCTGATTCTGGCCCAGTCTCAGGAGCTAGCGCTTCGACATCGGGATGTCGTCCTAGCCCATCTTCATTCTTAGGATTGAGACTCAACGCCACAAAAAGCGTTCTCCTTCCTGTTCAGAGGACAACATATTTGGGTGTCACATCGGATTCGGTCACAATGCGGGCACAGTTGTCTCCTGCTCGTGTCGAATCCATTCTCAACACCCTGAAGGAAATCAAGCTAGGCCAGAAGGTCACCGTTCATCACTTTCAGAAATCTTAGGCCTCATGGCAGCTGCGTCCACGGTGATACCTTTGGGCCTTCTGCACATGAGAGCGTTTCAGCTGTGGCTAAGAGCCAGGGGGTTTTATTCAATGGCCAACCCCCAGACGCTAATAAGGGTTACGCACCGGGGGCTTCGTACCCGTTCTATGTGGTTCAGACCCCGGTTTTTGACTTTGGGTCCCACTCTAGGTCCGTCTTGTTGTCGCAAGATGCTAACGACAGACGCTTCCCTCACGGGCTGGGGTGCGGTCTTGGATGGCCGTCCAGCACAAGGGAGCTGGAGAGGTCATCTTCTCGCGTGGCACATCAATTGCCTCGACATGATGGCTCTGTTTCTGGCCCTGAAACACTTCCTCCAGCAGTTGAGAGGCTACCATGTCCTAGTGCGGGTGGACAGCACTGCGGTAGTCTCGTACATAAATCGCCAGGGTGGACTGTGCTCGCGCCGCTTGAACAATCTAGCGCACCAGGTTCTGCTTTGGGCACAGGACAAGTTCCTGTCCCTCAGGGCGATTTACATTCCAGGGCATATGAATGTAGGAGCAGACTTGCTATCCAGACAAGCTGTAAAACATGGGGAATGGAAAATCCACCCCGAAGTAGTCAGTCAATCTGGGAAAGATTTTACGTAGCAGAGGTGGACCTCTTTGTCTCATAAGAGGCAGCACAAGGCCCCCTTTACTACTCTCTGACTCCTCCAGCTCCCCTGGGTCTGGACGCAATGGCCCACACGTGGCCAAGGTTACGCCTTTATGCGTTTCCACCTATAGTTTCTGCTCCCGGGAGTCCTGGCGAGGGTCCGTCAACAAGGGTTGCGCCTCTTATTGATAGCGCCCCATTGGCCGACCAGAGTGTGGTTCTCGGATCTAATATCTCTCCTCGACGGCTCACCCTGGGTGATTCCAGTGAGGAGGGATCTTCTGTCTCAGGCGCAGGGGACAATACTTCATCCCCGGCCCGAGCTCTGGAACCTTCACGTTTGGCCCCTGAAGGGGACCAACTGAGACAGGCTGGGCTTTCAGCCAGCGTAATTGAAACCATTTAAGTGCCAGGGCTCCCTCCACTAGAAGAACTTATGCCCTCAAATGGAGTGTGTTTGAAAATTGGTGCATGGCAAGACACATAGACCCAGTTCACTGCCAGATTGTTTCAGTGCTGGAGTTTCTGCAAGAAAAGTTGTCCTCGGGCTTATGCCCTAGTACGCTCAGAACGTACGTAGCCGCTATTTCGGCCTGTCACGCTCTGAACAACAGGGTTTCTGTGGGCAAGCACCATTTAGTTGCCCGTTTTATTCGTGGAGCTAAACGGTTGAAGCCGCCCACTAGAGCTACGGTCCCTTTATGGGACTTAACTATCGTACTCGAAGGCCTGGCCGACACCCCGTTCGAACCACTAGAGTCAGCGCCTGTCAAGCTTCTGTCTCTTAAGATGGTTTTTCTGATGGCTATTACTTCTTTGAAGAGGATTGGGGATCTGCAGGCTCTGTCAGTCTCCCCATCCTGCCTAGACTTTGCCCCTGGGCTAGTCAAAGCTATTCTGCATCCTCACCCGAACTATCTTCCCAAGGTTCCATTCTCGACCATGCACCCAGTTGTTCTCGAAGCCTTCTGTCCTCCGCCTTTCACAGCTCCGGAGCAGGAAAGACTTCACTTACTGTGTCCAGTACGTGCTCTTCGGATCTACGTCCACCGCACTAGCCAGTGGCGTAAGTCAGAGCAGCTCTTTATTTGCCATGGGGGTCGCAACCGGGGGGCGGCTGCCACTAGACAGACTCTGTCACACTGGGTGAGAGATGCCATTGCCCTAGCCTATGAGGCGCGTGGTCACACTTCGCCTCTAGGAATCAGGGCTCACTCAACCAGGGGGATTGCCTCATCGATTGCCTTGGCAAGAGGCGTCCCCCTGCAGCAGGTGTGTGATGCGGCGGGCTGGTTTTCTCCACACACGTTTGTTAGATTTTATAGTCTGGATGTCAATGCTACTCTGGGTTCACGGATCCCTCAGTCAGCATCCCAGAGCTAGGTCTGAGACCTCCTCGGCTTGTGCGCACACGCTACACAACCTGGGGGTCCAGACACTTGCAGTGCGGCGGCGTTGGTATTCTCGTTCCCATAGCGTTTTCACGCAGCATTGAGTGTAGCTCTTGAAAGGGAACGTCTCGGGTTACTTGACTGTAACCCTGTTCCCTGATAAAGCGGGAACGAGATGCTGCGTTCCGATGCCGCACTGCTGGCGTGCCTGGACGTCCTTCAGACAAAATTGACCTGAGGATGTTTCCGGTTCACTCCTATTTATAACCTGCAGGTGCACCTTATTCGGTGACGTCATGCCTGGCACAGGTTATAAGCCGAAGGTATTCGGCGGGTCTGGCATGCACAGGCTTCACAACCGGGCAACAAAGAGATGTTCCCATAGCGTTTTCACGCAGCATCTCGTTCCCGCTTTATCAGGGAACAGGGTTACAGTCAAGTAACCCGAGACGTTCTGATATGTCATGTAGAACCAACTTTATCATTATTTTTAAAACACAGAACTTTTACCGGTATTGGGTGTGACATAGCAAAAATGTAGAACTCTAAATATTATCTGATTATTTTTATGTTTTATAAAATAGTAAATTTTAATAAACATATTACTATTTGATCATACACTCTGGGTTGTTTCTGTAAACACATTGTTGGGTTGTTCATGCTGGGTCAAAATTCTGGGTTATTTCGGGGACTTTAAACACATTGTTGGGTTGGGTAATGCTGGGTCAAATGAGATGTAGTGGGTCATTTACAAATGACCACCTGGGTGGGTTATTTTGACCCAACAACTGGTTTATTCTTTATTTCTCCAAACGGCAGCCTGCAAAATGTTTGAAATATTACTGTTATTGTGTCACAAAGTGTAGTTTTAAGAGTTGTTTAAGCGAGAAACATCAATCGGTTATTAAAGATAGCGTCTATTTTAAAAAGTGCCCCAACGATTTCGGAGATTTGAGCTCCACACAATCCTACGGTGATCCGCGGGTATGTAGCCACAAAACATAGCCTCAACTTGGCAGAAACTTCTGAAAACGACCGCTGGCTGTGGTGTGTCTAAGGTGGTCAAAACAGCGGATTTTTTTTGGTTATGGTCTAATATATCGCGGCTGTGAGATGCATCCTGTACGCTGCGTTCTATTTGCACTATACCCGGAGTCCTCAAACCCTCGAGTGTGCACTACCAAGTGAAGTCCGCTCTTTGCGTTTTTTGGAATTGACACACGGCATGAGGAACTTTCTGGATTCTTCACTTCTGAAGCGAGCAGCACGCCAGTTAATGCTGGCAGTGTTTTATGGTAAGTTTATATAAATTTTTACCTAAATTTTAAATGTTGTAGTTGTGGTAGGAGCAAGCTCATTTTCATGTTTATTCGCTTTTCCGCCTTTTTAGTCGCACTTTGATATGGGGGTGAGAGGAGTTATAGTTATATTATGATAAAAGTGCATTTGTAGCACACACAATAATAAAAAAAATAATAAATGTAATTTTAAATGTAATTTTAGGTAAATTACTAGTAATCTTCGCTAAAGCTGTGTGTGTGGAAAGTCTCTTGGCATATTTTATAATATTTAATAGGTGTCAGAAGAAGCTATTGGGATATGTTTAATGACAGTCTAAATATGTCTTCTGTTTCTGTCTGTTAAAAAAAAAAAAAAAAAACTGCTTGTGTTATTTTGACCCAGCAGTTGGTTTATTCTTTGGAGAACTTTCTGGATTCTTCAATTTACAACTAATTATATTTATTATAAGTTGTATTAAATATCATATTCATCTAGTGTTTGTTGAGAATTTTAATAGGGGTGAATGTTTTGTATTAAATCCAGATGGAGCGCCGTATCCTGTTATCCCTGACGTTATATAGTGAGGTAAATTAGTCAGAAATACTCACTAAATTCATGTTCACGTTATGTATTTTACAAGAGAAAAGATGTTTTGCATTAAATACATATGTAGCTGTACGTCCTTAACAAAAATGCTCAGCGTAAATGTTAGTTATATTGCAACACTAAGTGATGCTGTATAATCCACAGGTGGACCAACATGATGAGGATGATATCTGCATAATATGGAGATGACTGGACACTGTTCCATGTTTTGTTCCTTGGGGATGAGACAAGAGGTACTCATCTCGTGTCATAAAATTTTTGAGGACAACAGTTTTTTCAGCAACATTTAATCAATAATATTTAAAAGCGTTTTATCATTTTTGTTTTTAATGTCATTTTTGAAGGAAATTAAATAGTAATAGTTAAATAACGAATAATTAAAATATTAAGATGGGAAATATTTGTGTCATTTGGGCATTATAAGATTTGTATTGAAAAATCTATATAAAAAGTTTTTAAACATTGTATTAAATGCAAAAAAATGCAATTCAAATCAGACTTACAGGGGTCTCTTGTTTTTGTGACAGTACATTTATTTTATATTTAACAAATGGTCAGCTTAAGATTATATGGTTTTGTCTGACATTTTGGTAAAAAGTAAGTTATTCACATGTTCTTATTCTGTGACAATCTATTTACATTATGTGAAGTTGTGTACACTTTGTGTCTTTTTTGAAAATAAAAAAATCAAATGGAATGTGTCAACCCAGCAAGAGTGTTAATTTTACCCACTGGTTGGGTGAAATAAATAACCACTTTACCAATTTAACCCACTGGTTGGGTCAAATAATATAACCCAACACTTTAACATTTAACCCAGCAAGAGCGTCAATTTAACCCACTGGTTGGGTCAGATGAACTACCCAGAAATCTGGGTTAAATGGTACAACCCAGCACTTGGGTCAAAACAACCCAGCGCGCGTTCTGTCCAATAGTGACCCAGCAGCTGGGTTAGGGTTGGGTTGTTTTTTAACCCAGCAGTTTTTAGAGTGTAGGAACAACCTAAAACAATTATAAAAACATGTGATCTTATGAACCTGTGCTATTTCTTTGCATATATGACCTTTTTTTTTTTTTCAGTTTGTATATTTGGTTCATCATATTTTCTAGGTTTTGCTGAAAAAAAAAAAAGATATGACAATCCTAACCCTAAATAAATATATATTTATTAAAACATAGTAATGCAACAAATGGACGCTCTGGGTTTTAAGGGATACATGCTATGATGCACAGTGCCATTTTTGTACACTAAAGAGTGTTAAGTTGTTAATTCTTTACTTGGTATTACTGTACACATGAGACCTGAGGTTGTGTTGTGTAGGAGTATAAATGAGGGTGTGGTGGCAAGCGTGCGGTTGGGTGCACTCGAGCAGTCCCAGCACCCTGCTGATATGTCTGTGCGTATATATTGGGGTTCGTTTTAATGAATATAACTTCCAAGTGCTGTAAAGCACTTAATTATTTCACAACAAGCAAGAGAATAATAGTTTGACCACCATCGATCAATCTTAATTTCCAAGAGCCTTTTCACAAAAACGAATTAACGTTTTGTCATTTGTCTTCCCTGTTAAAAACATTGGCTTGGTGTGTTTCAAGTGGGTGAGTTAATTTGAAGGTGCTTTCTTTTCATTTATCATTTTTATTCTGAAGATGACAGTTAAAAAAAGGATATCTTTGCATCTGCAAAATCCAGCAGGTCACACAGTACAGGGGGGCTTAAAGGTATCTTGCTTTTGTCTCAGACAAGGTGGACTTACTACACTTACAGTACTACTTTTAACATTTCTGATAAAAAAATAAATGCAACAATGATAAATAATAATAATAAAAATATACCATTTTTACAGTATTTAGTCAATGCAATTATAAATGATTAAATCATGAAGTAAATCTTTTCAAAAAATCTTACCTGGTGATGTTGCATTCTAGACAAAAAAGCACACATCTCTTAGAAGAGGCAGGTATTTATATCAGACTCAAAGTCACATGGTTTCTGGGAAAGTCTGCATACCTGTAATATCTTCTGTTAAAAGAAATCACATGACTTCAGTGAAGCTCAGACCCTCCAGAGAATCTACTCATTGTGTTTTGGGGCCCTAACGAAATTCTGACATGTCCCATTTTATTCTTCTATCTGAATATCAATAACCTACATGAGGCAGTATTTTAGCCACAGGGAGCTAAAGTTTTTGTGCTAAATAACATTATAGATAGCAGTGTCATAAGCTAACCAAAACCTGAAGCAAATAGCTACCGTAAACTAAAGGTATCCAAAACGGGGTGAAATACATTGGAATATTTACACCACAGCTGATACTGACAACCATCTGTAATCTACATAAGGCATTAGCTTCAGCCACCGAGAGGTGCTAAGCTACATAAGGCAGTATGGTAGCGTGAATATCCATGTTTTCTACATGCTACCGTAAACTATGTACAGTACAGACCAAAAGTTTGGACACACCTTCTCATTCAAAGAATTTGAATTTGTATTATGGCAAGAAAAAAGCAGCTAAGTGAAGAAAAACGAGCGGCCATCATTACTTTAAGAAATGAAGGTCAGTCAGTCCGAAAAACTCGGGAAAACTTTGAAAGTGTCCCCGAGTGCAGTCACAAAAACCATCGAGCGCCACAAAGAAACCGGCTGTTACAACCCGCTCGTTTAGGGTCGCAACATAAAAGAGGAGTCAAACCAAAACGTATAATCAATGCAAATTATTTATTTAATTATACGGATACAGCGATCAAAATAATAAACATAAGTCTAGGGGTAAAGGAAAATATACATATAATCACAACCAAAACAAACTACATGTTATAGGAAATGCACCACAACAACAACAACAAAAAAGAAACCAACTAATTTAAAGAGTCAACAAAAGTTTACATATTAAACTTAAAGAAACCACTCCTGAGACTCCCTCCCCACCAAGTCTACCTCCAGTTAACCCCCACAGTGTCTTTTATAGGCTACCCATTTGCAATTAATCACAGGATGGCCAATCAGGATCAGCCACACTCTTCCCAGTTGGATCTGGCGAGACTTCAGGGTCGTCACACCTCCCATTCCAAAAGGAGGTTATCTAAAGAACCGACAAAACAAACATAAAAAAGAAACCCAAACAAACACCCAATTTAATAATAACATTTTGTAATTTAGTACTCATCTCCATAAACCCCACTCCACTTCCCTCTCGGACTCCTGGGCCCTAGAATATCAGAGAGGAAAACTAGAGAAGAAAAGAGGGAGATTGAAAACAAAAAAAACTACTAAAGAGGAAAGAGAAAGAAAAGAAAGATGTACCCCAACACCACGGGGATACCTTACAGCCACGAGAGAGCATCAGCAACTAAGTTGTCTTTACCACGAATATGTTTAAGATGCAGGTGGAAGGGCTGTAAAATAAGACTCCATCTCATAATTCGTTGATTCTTACCACGCATTTGATTCAGAAAAGTCAAGGGGTTATGGTCAGTATAAACAATGATAGGACCACAGAGTGAAGTTAGGTAAACCTCGAAATGTTGAATGGCTAAAACTAGGGCTAAAGCCTCTTTTTCAACTGTAGAATACGCTTGTTGATAACGATTGAATTTTTTTGAAAAATAGCTTACCGGATGTTCAATTCCTTTGGCGTCTTCTTGTAAAAGAACCGCGCCAGCTCCATAGGCACTAGCATCAATGGCAAGCAAAAATGGTTTTTCAAAATTTGGTGCCATCAACACGGGAGCACTCGCTAAAAGTGCTTTTGCATTATCAAAGGCACATTGACACTGCTGTGACCATTTCAAATGACTTCTTCGGACTCAATAGATCCGTTAGAGGGACAACTACGTCTGCAAAGTTTTTACAAAACCCTCTATAGTATCCCACCATCCCAAGAAAACGTCGTAACTCACGTCGCGTAGTGGGAGCGGGAAAATTACAGATGGCTTCCACCTTTGCGTTGTTAGGTTTTACACATCCTCCACCAACCACCTTCCCTAAATAAGTCACAGTAGCCTTTCCAAATTCGCACTTAGCTAGATTTATGGTTAAATTTGCCTCAACCAAACGCTCAAAAAGTTCACTAATTTGTGTGAGATGTTCAGACCAAGAAGAACTGTACAAAACAATATCATCCAGGTAGGCTTCACAACCCGTCAACCCAGACAACACTCGACTGACTAAACGCTGAAAGGTAGCGGGAGCGTTCCGAACTCCAAAGGGCATAACGGTATACTGTAAGAAACTATCAGGTGTAACAAAAGCAGATAGTTCCTTAGCACGAGATGTTAACGGCACTTGCCAATATCCCTTTAGGAGATCGAACTTGCTGACAAACTGTGCAGAACCCACACGATCAACGCAGTCATCAATTCTGGGTAGAGGATAACAATCAGGCTTTGTGAAAGAATTAAGCTTCCTGTAATCAGTACAAAAACGGTAAGAATTGTCAGGTTTATTCACTAGAATGCAAGGAGAGCTCCAAGAACTAAAGCTTGGTTCTGCTAAATTATGAGCAAGTAAATAATCCACCTCTTTCTGAAGTAACTTCCTTTTTATAGGGTTTACTCGATATGGATGTTGTTTTACAGGTTTAGCTATCCCAACATCAATGTCATGTTCAATGACATGAGTTCGGGTAGGAACATCAGAAAAAAGTGAGGAGAATGAACTTATCAAGTTAATTATATCGGTCTTCTCTCTTTCACACAAATGAGGCAAATAATCAGACAAATTTGCAAGAATATCAGAGTTATTAAGTCGTCCTTCCACTATATTACGAGAAGGACCATTTTCCCCCTCCAGAACACCAGACATCTCTATAGGCGTTTCCGAGACACTTGGATCTACCAGGTCACCAACCACATCAACCGGCAGAGACGTTACAGGAGTTACATAAGCCTTCAATAAATTAACATGACAAACCTGAACTTTCTTACGACGATCAGGCGTGTTTAAACCTGGCCTGGAATGGACTATTCACTACAGGTAATAAAGCAAGCACTTGATCCCCTACCTGAAAACTTCGGGACTCAACCTTACGATCAAACAACCTCCGCATCTTTTCCTGAGACTTACCCAATTTTCGTAGAGCGATAGCTCTGGCTTCATATAGTCGGTAACGAAAACTACTCACGTAGTCTAATACATTCTCAGGCGGCTCAGACATTTTCCATTCATCTGCCAAAACAGCAATAGGGCCTCTGACAGTATGTCCAAAAACTAACTCATTTGGACTGGTTGTGCTTTCTTGCACAACCTCACGAATAGCTAACAGCATCCAAGGAAGTCCGTCCTCCCAGTCACAATCAAGTTCAACACAATACGACCTTAAGAGTGACTTAAGAGTCTGATGGAATCTTTCCAATCCTCCTTGGCTCTGAGGATGGTAAGCACTTGAGATGTTGTGTTTAACCTTGAGTTGTTGCATGACTTTTGAAAACTGTCGAGACATAAAATTTGAGCCCTGATCAGATTGAATGGTTTTTGGAATGCCAAAAACAGACATGAAACTCGTTAAAGCCTTTAAAATTGATTTTGTGGTAATCGATCTCAGCGGATAGGCTGCCGGATAACGTGTAGACTGGCACATTACAGTAAGCAAAAAGACATGCCCCGCCTTTGATTGGGGTAAAGGACCAACACAATCAACAATCAAATGTTCAAATGGAGTGGCAACTACAGAAATAGGTTGTAAAGGGGCCAATGGAACCTTTTGATTTGGTTTTCCCGTCATTTGGCAAATGTGGCAAGATTTTATAAAGTTAACCACATCTCTCTTAATTCTAGGCCAATAAAACTTCCTCAAAATTCTATCATACGTCTTCCGTACCCCCATATGACCAACAAGGCCCTGGTGTGCTAGTTGTAAAACAGCCTGACGAAAGACTATAGGAACTACAACTTGGATCCTAGGAGCGAGTGAAGAATCAGAATTCATAGGTTGTCTGCAAAGCAATCCATCTTGAAGATAGTAGAAGGGAGACAAAGTTTTATTTTCGTGTCCAGCATCAGCTAAGGAATACATTTCTTGAAGAGTTTTATCTGCATGCTGTGCGTTAATCAATTCAGCTCGAGTCACACTATAAAGTGGGGACAAAGAACAAATATTAGGTTGGTCATCACATATAAATGGTCTTTCAGACACGAAAACAGACTTATCAATCTGATCACCAGCACATTTTAACTTATGTACAGTAATGTCATCTTTTTCTGCAGTACACATAGTATCAGGCTCTGGTTGAGAATTTATAGTTGAAATAAAAGTGTCACTAAGAACATCCATTTCATCTTGCACCTTCCTCTTGGCCATCGCCCGAGTTATTGCACAAGCTGGAAATAAGTTAGGACAGTCAGAAGATCCACCTGATCGCGCTAGAATAGAAGTAACTATAGGTGAAACTCCACCATCTGGCTTCTCCCAAACATCACCTCCAGCCAAGTCATTTCCAAGTATAAAAGTAACACCAGGAATAGGAAGCATTTCACGAATTCCTACAACCACCTCACCGGTCACAAGTTTGGAGTTAAGGTGAACACGGTGTAAAGGAACTTCCAGGTAGTCCATTTCAAGCCCTCTAACCAGCACATGAGATCCAATGGCAGTACGTTCAGACAAAGGCAAAAGTCCCTCAATCAAAAATGACTGCCCAGCCCCAGTATCTCTAAGGATACGAACAGGCACCCTTTCATCACAACCAGGTAAAGAAACGCTTCCATCAGTGAGAAATGGCCCAAAGTCAACACCATTTTTACCATTCTCCATTTCAGGGATGTTCCTCTGCCCAACTTGCTTGTCAGGACTAAGATTCGAACTTAAGGTAGAAATTAACCCAACAGGTTTAACAGCTTTATCTTTCTTTTTAAGTACAACACAGTCTGATATTTTATGTCCTGGTTTCCTACAATAGAAGCAAACCAATTCTCCTTTTATGCGTGTAAATGAGGGTTTGTCAGCAGAAGTGGATACAACATTCTGACGTGCGACCATCTTTTTATTTTTACCTAAAACACTCAGCTTTGATCTGTTCAATTCACTTATGTGAGCAGTTCCTTGATGAGTGAGAACAAATTCATCTGCCATAAGAGCAGCATCAGACAACTTAGTCACCTTATGTTCATTGAGATACATAGCAACAGCATTTGGAACGCAACTTTTAAACTCCTCTATAAGAATAAGCTCCCTAAGCTGTTCCTTGTTGGTAATTTTTACAGAGGAACACCAACGATCAAACAAATTCTCTTTTTCTCTACCAAACTCAAGATAAGTACACTTCTCAGACTTAAAATGAGTCCTAAACTTCTGGCGGTATGCCTCCGGTGCCAATTCATAAGCATGCAATATAGCAGATTTTACAATCTCATAATCAGCGCTTTGCTCAGTTGTTAATGCAGAATACACCTCTTGTGCTCTCCCTACCAACACACATTGTAATAATATAGTCCAAAATTCCCTTGGCCATTTTAAAGACTCTGCAACGCGTTCAAAGTGTTGGAAATACTTCTCTACCTCTTTCTCCAAAAACGGCGGGACAAGCCTAATGTTTTTATAAACGTCGAACACAGGCACAGCAACCGCGGACTCAACGGATGACACTTGAACAGCAGGTGGATCGGTTTTAACTTTCAGCTCTAGTTCAAGTTTCCGCAGCTGAAACTCTCTCTCCTCTCTTTCCTTTTGAAATTCTAATTCTATTTTACGTAACTCTAACTGCTGTTGTAGCCTCTTTATTTCAAAGTCATTCTCCAACTCTTTTTCTTTTAAAGCACGAACATCACGTTCAGCACGAAGTTTTTCCGGATCAATACACACCTGCTTCTCTTGTAAAGCCATCTCACTAAGCTTTGTATTTTGATCGTCATCACAGATAGTGGGGGATAAACACTCCTCAGGGTTAATAGGTTGAGCTCTTACCTCTAAAACGCCTCGCTCAGAAAGTGCGCTCTTCATAACATTAATCAGCGTTTCCTTCAGCTTCTTATCGCTGCTCGTTATCTCCACATCGAATTGTTCGGCAATCTGCACAAGCTCTTCCTTCGTGCACCTCTCCAATAATATCTCTGAAGGAAATGCAAGAAAATCCTCGACTACTGAGGACGACGACATGCTTACTAGAAGAGACAACAGAGCCTACACACAACAACGCGAGCACACGTGTAACCAGAGCGTAAAAAAATACAGATCCCATCAAACACTTCGCCAGGGACCGTCACAACAAACCGACTCTGAGAGAGAAAACTCACCGTTACAAGATAAATAAAGACTTAAGTCATTTGTTAAATTATCTTGATCTCGGGTAGACAAACCACACATACAAAAAAAAAAGTGTTACCTTATGAAAAATGAGAGACTCCAATAACTACAAACAAAACCAACTAACCTATCTAGTCTTCAAAGGTGTACCGGACTCGGGGCGGCGTTTAAACGCTGAACTCGAAGACAATTGGCATTTTAAACCAAAAGCCCGAAGCGTACCCCCGACAGAGATTTAAAACCTCCGTCCAGAATAGCCTTCAAAAATAACAAAGGAAAAATAACAAACAGTGCCTCGATGGAAGGATTATAAATCCAGCTGAGGACACTCTAACTACTGAAGTCTACTCATTTACACAGGCAAACACAAAATTTCTGTGCATTTACTCACACATGTAGCATCCGGACGAGCGCCCAATTTTATGTTACAACCCGCTCGTTTAGGGTCGCAACATAAAAGAGGAGTCAAACCAAAACGTATAATCAATGCAAATTATTTATTTAATTATACGGATACAGCGATCAAAATAATAAACATAAGTCTAGGGGTAAAGGAAAATATACATATAATCACAACCAAAACAAACTACATGTTATAGGAAATGCACCACAACAACAACAACAAAAAAGAAACCAACTAATTTAAAGAGTCAACAAAAGTTTACATATTAAACTTAAAGAAACCACTCCTGAGACTCCCTCCCCACCAAGTCTACCTCCAGTTAACCCCCACAGTGTCTTTTATAGGCTACCCATTTGCAATTAATCACAGGATGGCCAATCAGGATCAGCCACACTCTTCCCAGTTGGATCTGGCGAGACTTCAGGGTCGCCACACCGGCTGACATGCGGACCGGCCCAGGAAAGGAAGACCGAGAGTCGCCTCTGCCGCGGAGGATAAGTTCATCCGAGTCACCGGCCTCAGAAATCGCAGGTTAACAGCAGCTCAGATCAGAGAGCAGGTCAATGCCACACAGAGTTCTAGCAGCAGACACATCTCTAGAACAACTGTTAAGAGGAGACTGTGTGAATCAGGCCTTCATGCTAGAATATTTACAGTGGTTAAACAGTTCAGCGTGCGCGCTCAGTTTACTAGTGCCACGACCCCCGCTCTCTCTCTCAAATAAATAAGGGCAAATAAAATCCGTTCTCGCGTAGAGACGGCGTAGCTCTGTTTATTTTGTGTTTTCAGTTTCCTTTTGTTTCCGTTTAAATTGTTAATTAATAATCTCACGCCATCTCCAAACTGAAAGGTCTTCCCGTGCGTATCACAAGCACTCTCGCATACTCACTCCTATTTCGTTTACCCATCTAAAGTCCTGCGTATAGGTAACATTTTAAACGTACACTTGTAAGTAAATTACAAACTGTATGTAACTGTATCCGAAGTTGTTCCTGTGGACTGTAACTTCTTCAACTCGCCCCGGCTGACAGGTCGCGGTGGCGGTTTGGTCACAATATTTCGGAACAGTTTTCAGTGCCGACAAATATCCACCAAAGTTTATACCAGTTTTGAACTTCAGTTATTTCAGGTGGACTTAAAACATCCCATACTGTGTATTGTGATTTACCGTCCGCCAAAGTTCAACAAAGGTTTTATTCATGACTTTTCTGATCTTTTAGTTGTGTTTCTGCCGAAGTTTGACCGCATTTTAATTACTGGAGATTTTAATATTCATGTATGCTGTCCTTCTAAACCTCTTTTAATGACTTTTTAAATCTCATTGAGTCTTTTAATCTTGTTCAATGGGTGTGTAGCCCGACTCATGAACATGGTCACACCCTAGATCTAATTTTATTATACGATGTTCAGATATGTGATGCGTTCGGTATTCACATTTCCTGTCCCGTTAAATCCTGCATTCCGGCATCTCTCTCACGTAAAATCGGTCCTGGTACTGCGGGACAATTTTGTACACAATATGAGAATGCTGTTGAATTGGTTGAGCTGGTGAATCCTGGTCCCGAAGTGAGTGCTGAGTGTTTACTCTCTCTGTTCAGCTCCACCTGCTCACGCATCCTCGACTGTGTCGCCCCTCTTAAGCCAAAGCGCTCCAAACTAAAATCTGAGCCCTGGTTAAATGAGAGAACCCGCTCTATCAGACAGAAATGCCAGAGAGCTGAACGTAAATGGAAAAAAGATAAGTTACAGGTGTCCTTTGAGATTTTTAAAGAATGCCTGTCAGAATACCAGAAAACTGTCAAAACAGAGAGAGTTAAATATTTTTCTGATCTGATCGAAAACAACCACCACAGACCAAGAGTTCTATTCAAGACATTAAACACTGTTATTAACCCCACAGACACCACATGCCATGATATTACTGCAATTAAGTGTGAAAATTTCCTAACATTCTTTATAAATAAAATCAATGACATTAGAGCACTTATTACACCTCCTGCTCATGATCCGTCTGTGCCTCCAGTGTGGTTAACTGTGCTAAACCAGTTCAACCCTGTTTCTCTCTCTCATTTGCATGATATCATCGTTCATTTGAAACCAACTTATTGTCCCCTAGACATTGTTCCAGCCCGACTCATTAAAGAGGCCTTTAATTCAATTGGTCCTAGTGTTTTAACATTGATTAATCGTAGTCTCGAAACTGGAATTGTTCATGATGCTTTTAAACATACTGTTGTCCAGCCTCTGCTGAAAAAGCCCAATCCTGACCCCACAGACCTAACAAATTTCAGACCGATATCAAAACTGCCATTTCTCTCGAACGTATTAGAGAAGGTTGTGTGCTTACAGCTGCAGACGTTTCTAAATGAAAATGCAATTTTTGAATTATTTCAGTCTGGTTTTAAAGCATATCACAGCACAGAAACTGCACTTTTAAAAGTTTTTAACGATCTTTTATTGACCGCTGATTCAGGAGATCCTGCTATTTTAGTGCTTTTAGATCTTAGTGCGGCGTTTGATACTATAGATCACAACATTCTTATCTCACACCTCGAAAACTGCTGTGGCATCCGAGGATTGGCTCTGAACTGGATTAAATCCTATCTGACTAACAGAACCTTTTCAGTGAGCCTAGGTGGCTTTTCTTCTTCAGAGGCTCCACTAACTTGTGGGGTACCGCAGGGTTCCATCCTGGGTCCCATCCTCTTTTCTTTATATATGCTGCCCCTGGGTTCCGTCATAAACAAGCACGGTATCTCTTTTCACTGTTATGCTGACGACACTCAGATCTATTTGCCTTTAAAGAAAAAACACAAACAAAATGCCATAAAGTCCCTTATAGCTTGTTTAGATGACATTAAAGCATGTCTCTAAATTTTCTCAAATTAAATGAAAATAAAACTGAGATTGTCGTCTTTGGAAAAATGGATTCCTTGTGTGCTCCTGGCAGCGACTTTGCTCCATTAGCGAATTACTGTAAACCATTTGTAAGGAATTTAGGCGTAATATTTGATAATGATTTTAAATTTGATAAACAAATAAACTTAGTGGTTAAATCTAGTTTCTTTCAACTGAGAATTTTAGCTAAGATTAAGCCTTTTCTATCGTTCAAAAATTTCGAGAAAGTAATTCATGCCTTTATTTCATCTCGACTTGATTACTGTAATGCGTTATACACAGGGATCAGTCAGTCATCTCTCTCTCGTCTACAGCTTGTCCAAAATTCTGCTGCGTGACTTTTAACCGGTACACGCAAAAGTGATCACATCACTCAGGTATTAAAGTCACTTCACTGGCTCCCGGTTCGCTACAGGATTGATTTAAAAATTTTATTACTTGTTTTTAAATCACTGAATGGTTTTACACCTCTGTACATCTCTGAGCTTTTACAACCGCATACAATATCAAGAAATCTCAGATCCTCAGACCAGTTACTCCTCTCTGTCCCGAGGTCTAGATTAAAGCTCAGAGATGACCGAGCGTTTGCTGTCGCTGCGCCTAAATTATGGAATGGTTTACCGTTTAATATTAGAGCAGCACCTACATTAGAAACTTTTAAATCCAGACTGAAAGCTCATTTCTTTTCAATGGCCTTTACACCTGGCTGAGACATTTGATTCCCTTTTATTCTTTTTATTCTTTTTAATTATTTGTTCTACTTTTTTAGTTAAGTTTAATTGATTATTTTTTACATTAAATTATTATGCATGATTTCATTTGATTATTGTTCTTAGTAACTGTCACTAACTGATTTTATTTACTTTTTACATAGTTATATTTCATTTTATTTTTTATGCTGTTTAATTCTGTATTATTATGATGATGATGATGATGATGATGATGATGATGATTATTTTAATTTTTTTTAAATGTATTTTATAAAATTTTTTATTTATTATCATTGTACAGCACTTTGGTCAACTTTGGTTGTTTTTAAATGTGCTATAAATAAATTTGACTTGACTTGACTTGAAATTTGACTTAATGTAAAATATGAATAAAACAGTATTAGACACACATATATGATATGGTAGTATATACAGTGAAGAAGAGTGCTCAAATTTAAATTATTAATTTATTCTGTATATTTAACTCCATTCAATCGTTTAAGTTACATGAAAAAATAACGTGCCTACCAATCTATTATTATTTTCTGTTCAAATTTAAAGATGCACACGCGTCTGCAAAAAGTCGAAGTACAACAAAGAATACGAAGGTGTATACTCTTTAATAAAGTTGGCCTAAAACAATATTGTCTCCAATGCTGAAGCAAACATGATTTTGTTTTTGTTTTAGCCTATTTGTTGAATACAGCGTGACAGCGCGCTCCGAGGTGAACACATGCAGCCCCCCAGTTACTGTAATCCCTCTTCTCACCTTTCATTCATGATAGATTCATGATAGGTGAACTTATTAAACCGGTTTCACTGATGGGGGAATTGGCAGAATTGAGGAGTTTAAAAAGAATGAACAAGACCGAGCAGACGTCTCTGCCTAAAATGTATTTCACCTGCAAAACATAAACATAAATAGAAACAAATAAAATGTTTAATGATATCAATTAAATCAGACTTCATAGTTGGATTTGATACTTTGAGTGTAATTCATACATTTACTGAATATATTCACATTTTGTAAAATAACGAAACCCGTTTCCTTCCTGGACCGTTTGTCTGCATCACAATGAACTGAAGCTCAGCACGTCTACTTTCCTTGTTTTAGTCTGTAATATTTAAGTGAAATACATTTTGCGTATATGCTTAAATATTCCTTTTAATTAATGGACAAGTGATGTATGTTTGATCTGCATTAATGCAAGAGGCGATGACTTTCTGGGGTAGTATGTCTGCACCTTTTGTAAAGTGAAAGTACGAGCCGCGGGTTTATTTCAGTCATAAATCCACAATCACATTCCAGCTATTATTTCCAGCCGTGGTCAAATAATGGATGAAATAATTATTCAATGCTGGACACAAACAGCAAAAAAGCCAGATGATTATTTTTATAAAAAGCCCGAAGCACTTCATGTTTATATTTGTTCCTTCATGTCTTCTGATGGTGCTTGACATATTCACGAATCAGGACATTTGCATAATTACTGTATATGTGCACGCGTCCTATGGGTGTGTGTGCACGGAGAGTTTGTGTATATGTGCGCGCGTCTCATAGGATTGTGTGCCGCATTTCATATGTAGTTGTGTGAGCAGTTAGTAGTATATATAGATGTGTGACTGTTTCATATATGTGTATGCAAGTGTTTCACGTATGTGTGCATGAGTGAAGTTTGATTTAAGCCCTATAAGGCGTCTCATAATTTAGGGCATCTCTTTTCATCATTTGAACATAATATGAAGCACATATGCAGATTCATCATAAAATATTATTATTGTAAAACAAAATAAAATTCATGTTTTTGTTTTAGGCTAAATAATTATACACAATTCTTCGTTGTACTTGTCTGGCTTTTAGATAAAGTCCTTCCATGCGCCATCTGGCGGATATTCAGTGAAGCACAGCATATTTATTTAAATATCCGAATGTTGCTTAAGGGATCTCGCGGCATGTCGCACGCCAAATCTCGCGGGAAAAAGCGCGCATTCTTAATGGCCAGATCTGAAAGTAATGCTTTATGGTGGTGCATTTTGCATAATGAATCTGAGTCACTCTGGTCTGTATGAAAAATGTTCCCTTTCAAAATCTACACTCGATGCTGCGTGTATGGGAACATCTCTTTGTTTCCGATTGTGAAGCCTGTGTATGTCAAAACCGCCGAATACCTCGGCTTATAACCTCTGCCAGGCATGACGTCACCGAATAAGGTGCACCTGCAGGTTATAAATAGGAGTGAACGGGAAACATCCTCAGATCTTTTTGTCTTCAGGACCGCTTTGTGTTTGCGTGTGTGTGTGTAACAGAATCACGGTAGGAAAGAAAACAAAAAAAACTTTACTTATCGATAATGGCAAGGAAAGTGCAAGCATTGTGATCTCCCTATTAAGGCACTTCGCGCGCGGCTCGCTTTCTTTAAAGAGAAACCGCGAGCCGCGGCGCATTCCTGGGGCTCGCGTGCGTATGAGACGGTATTTCCCCCTTTCTCTCGCGCTCTCCCCGGATCAGGAAGTTTTTAGTGTCCGCTTCTCAAGCGCGCTTCGGCGCTTCTTGTGAGCAGACGAAGAGACTTCCTCACGTGCTTCCGTGGAGATAGCGTGCCGATCGGGCAGACGCGCATGAGCCGGAATAGATTTCCTCTTTCGCCACAAAATAAATAAATAAATAAATAAAAGAATAAAAATAAATTAATTAATAAAAAATAATAATAATCCCCAAGCGCCCAAAGTTAGACGACAGGTTTCTGTCGGGTGGCCAGGGGAGCCTTATTCATCCCCTGTTTTATGATGATACCCCAGATTGAAGAGATGCTTGCGAGCTATCTCTCTCCTGGGAGCTCATCCTCCCTGAAAAAGCCCACACTGCCCACCAAGCCGTGTAGACTAACATCTTCGTTGGTGGGGAAAGCTTTTCAGGCAGCGGGTCAGGCAGGCAGTTTTGCAGGCATACCAAACTCACCTGCTAAGAGTTCTGAGCACTGGCGGGTCTATTGATGGTGCCGAGCCACAGATTTATTTCTCCGTGCCACCAAGCAGACGGCCGTGCTATCGGCCGTTCTATGGCTGCTGCGGTCGCCACGGAGAGACTTCTGTGATTAAACCAACACGGGCATCGAGGTCAAGGATCGCCTTTTCCTCCTTGATGCCCCCCCCCTCGCCTTCCGGCTTCTTTGGCGACGCTGTAAACACCGCTCCCACTAGGTTCGGGAGGCGAAGCTCTACAACAGGGGTGTCCAAATCCAATCCTGGAGGGCCAGTGTCCAACACAGTTTGGTGCTTCTTCTTCTCAAACACAGCTGATTTAACTAATCTGTTAATTACTAAGTTCAGTGGGTGTGTTTAGGTTTTGGTGAATTACAAACTGTGCTGGTCACTGGCCCTCCAGGACTGGATTTGGACACCCCTGCTCTACAAGCAGACCTCTGTGAGGTTTCTCCCCTGCCGTGCTCAGGAGTCGGAACTGTCGGCCACCCAGTCCCGACCAGGTCTGGTCCCCACGAGGCGTGAGGTGCAGAAGCAGAGTGTGCCGAGCCAGCTACCCCCTCGTAGAGACAGGGGAGGGACTCGTCGTGCTTCGCAATCCGCTTCAAAGAAAGAAAAAAAAGCACTGGACCTGAGGAACATTATCTTCGCCAAAAAGGAAGTCCTGAGGTTGACATGCCCAGGACCACGGGGGTGTCTTCCCCTGGGGAGGGATGTGAAAAAATTCCAATAAGGGATAAAGATTCCTCCCTGGTACTCTATGGGGGCCGTTGTCTAATCTCCGCCACCACTGGTGTTTTGGGAAGCAGCGGTCTCCAGCGAAATGTTAGGTGCTCGGTTCCTTCCTGCCTTGTTTCAGAATGCGGGACACCCCCCCCCCCCCCCCGCATCCCCCCCCCCCCCCCCCCGGTGCACATCGTTCTCCGCGTTTCAATGGCGTGGTCTTCACTTCCATAAAACCGGAACGAGCGTATCTGCTGACTTGGCAATTACAGACTTTGCTGGGAAAAGGGGCCATAGATTATGTTCCCCTTCCAGACGAGAGATAGGGGGGTTGCGTCCAATTTTACATCTTCTTGGGCTGAACATCAAAATGTTGACAGCCAAAATGATCGTTTCTCAAATTCAACCAGAGGTTTGGTTTGTGACGGTCAACCTGAATGACGCATATTTTCATATGGAAATATTGCCACAACACAGGAGGTTCCTGAGGTTTGGTTTCGGGGGCGAAGCTTACCAGTATCGGGTCCTTCTATCTGGCCTAGCCCTGTCACCCCGCACATATAAAATGCACGGATGCAGCTCTGGCTCTATGATTCCAGGGCATCCGTATTCTGAATTGTATAGACAACTGGCTGATCCTAGCTCAGTCTTAATAGCTAGCGCTTCGACATCGGGATATCATCCTAGCTCACCTCCATTCTTTAGGATTGACACTCAACGCTACAAAAGGCGTTCTCTCTCCTGGTCAGAGGACAACATATTTGGGTGTCACATGGGATTCAATCACAAGGTGGGCACAGCTGTTTCCCACTTGTGTCGAACCCATCCTCCCACACCTTGAAGGAAATCAAGCTAGGCCAGAAAGTGACTCCATCACTTTCAAAGATCTTGGGTCTCATGGCAGCTGCGTCCACGGTGATACCTTTGTGCCTTCTGCACATGAGGGTGTTTTCAGTTGTGGCTAAGAGCCAGGAGATTTCACTCAAGGGCCAATCCCCAGAGGCTAATAAGGGTTACGCGCCGGGGGCTTCGTACCCTTTCTATGTGGTTCAGACCTCGGTTTCTGACTTTGGGTCCCACTTTAGGTCCGTCTTGTCGTCGCAAGATGCTAACAACAGACGCTTCCCTCATGGGCTGGGGTGCAGTCTTGGATGGCCGTCCAGCACAAGGGAGCTGGAGAGGTCATCTTCTCGCATGGCACACCAATTGCTTCGAAATGATGGCTCTGTTTCTGGCCCTGAAACACTTCCTCCAGCAGTTGAGAGGCTACCATGTCCTAGTGCGGGTGGACAACACTGTGATAGGCTTGTACATAAATCGCAAGGGTGGACTGTGCTTGCGCCGCTTGAACAAGCTAGCGCACCAGGTTCTGCTTTGGGCACAGGACAAGTTCCTGTCCCTCAGAATGATTTACATTCCGGGGCACATGAATGTAGGAGCGGACTTGATATCCAGACAAGCTGTGACACATGGGGACTGGAAACTCCACCCCGAAGTAGTCCGTCAATCTGGGAAAGATTTTATATAGCAGAGGTGGACCTCTTCGCATCGCAAGAGGCAGCATAATGTCCCCTTTACTACTCTGACTCCTCCAGCTTCCCTGGGTTTGGACGCCATGGCCCACAACTGGCCCAGATTACGCCTTTATGCGTTTCCTCTGATATTTCTGCTCCTAGGAGTCCTGGTGAGGGTCCGTCAACAGGGTTTGCGCCTCTTATCGATAGCGCCCCAGGGAATCAGGGCTCATTCAACCAGGGGGATTGCCTCAACAATTGCTCTGGCAAGAGGCGTCCGCCTGCAGCAGGTGTGTGATGCAGCAGGCTGGTCCTCTCCACACACGTTTGTTAGATTTTATAGTCTGGATGTCAATGCTACTCCGGACTCGTGGATCCCTGAGTCAGCATCCCGGAGCTAGGTCTGAGACCTCCTTGGCCATTGTGCGTACACGCTACACAACCTAGGGGTCCAGACACTTGCAGTGCGGCGGCATTGGTATTCTTGTTCCCATAGCGTTTTCACGTAGCATCGAGTGTAGCTTTTGAAAGGGAACGTCTCGGGTTACTTAGCTGTAACCCTGTTCCCTGATAAAGCGGGAACGAGATGCTGCGTTTCAATGCCGCACTGTACCTGGACGTCCTTCAGACAAAATTGACCTGAGGATGTTTCCGGTTCACTCCTATTTATAACCTGCAGGTGCACCTTATTCGGTGACGTCATGCCTGGCAGAGGTTATAAGCCGAGGTATTCGGCGGTTTTGACATACACAGGCTTCACAACCGGAAACAAAGAGATGTTCCCATAGCGTTTTCACGCAGCATCTCGTTCCCGCTTTATCAGGGAACAGGGTTACAGCTAAGTAACCCGAGACGATTCTTTGGTATATAATACTTTGATCACGTTGATAAATTTTATAATTAAGTAAATACACTCACCTAATGGATTATTAGAAACACCTGTTCAATTTCTCATTAATGTAATTATCTAATCAACCAATCACATGGCAGTTGCTTCAATGCATTTAGGGGTGTGGTCCCGGTCAAGACAATCTCCTGAACTCCAAACTGAATGTCAAAATGGGAAAGAAAGGTGATTTAAGCAATTTTGAGCGTGGCATGGTCGTTGGTGCCAGACGGGCCGGTCTGAGTATTTCACAATCTGCTCAGTTACTGGAATTTTCACTCACAACCATTTCTAGGATTTACAAAGAATGGTGTGAAAAGGGAAAAACATCCAGTATGCGGCAGTCCTGTGGGAGAAAATGCCTTGTTGATGCTAGAGGTCAGAGGAGAATGGGCTGACTGATTCAAGCTGATAGAAGAGCAACTTTGACTGAAATAACCACTCGTTACAACCGAGGTTTGCAGCAAAGCATTTGTGAAGCCACAACACGCACAACCTTGAGGCGGATGGGCTACAACAGCAGAAAACCCCACCGGGTACCACTCATCTCCACTACAAATAGGAAAAAGAGGCTACAATTTGCACCAGCTCACCAAAATTGGACAGTTGAAGACTGGAAAAATGTTGCCTGGTCTGATGAGTCTCGATTTCTGTTGAGACATTCAAATAGTAGAGTCAGAATTCGGCGTAAACAGAATGAGAACATGGATCCATCATGCCTTGTTAACACTGTGCAGGCTGCTGATTGTGGTGTAATGGTGTGGGGGATCTTTTCTTGGCACACCTTAGGCTCCTAAATGCCATCATTTAAATGCCATGGCCAACCTGAACATTGTTTCTGACCATGTCCATCCCTTTATGACCACCATGTACCCATCCTCTGATGGCTACTTCCAGCAGGATAAAGCACCATGTCACAAAGCTTGAATCATTTCAAATTGGTTTCTTGAACATGACAATGAGTTCACTGTACTAAAATGCCCCCCACAGTCACCAGATCTCAACCCAATAGAGCATCTTTGGGATGTGGTAGAACAGGAGCTTCGTGCCCTGGATGTGCATCCCACAAATCTCCATCAACTGCAAGATGCTATCCTATCAATATGGGTCTACGTTTCTAAAGAATGCTTTCAGCACCTTGTTGAATCAATGCCACGTAGAATTAAGGCAGTTCTGAAGGCGAATGGGGGTCAAACACCATATTAGTATGGTGTTCCTAATAATCTTTTAGGTGAGTGTATTAATCAGGGTTGTTTCTGTAAACACATTGTTGGGTTGTTCATGCTGGGTCAAAATTCTGGGTTATTTCGGGGACTTTAAACACATTGTTGGGTTGGGTAATGTTGGGTCAAATGAGATGTAGTGGGTCATTTACAAATGAACACCTGGTTGGGTTATTTTGACCCAACAACTGGTTTATTCTTTATTTCTCCAAACAGCATCCTGCAAAATCTTTGAAATATTACTGTTATTGTGTCACAAAGTGTAGTTTTAAGAGCTGTTTAAGCGAGAATGTATGTGTGTACAGCTCAAAACATCAATCGGTTATTAAAGATAGTGTCTATTTAAAAAAGTGCCAAAACAATTTCGGAGATTTGAGCTCCAGGCAGTCCTGCGGTGCTTCGCGCTCATGTAGCCGCCCAACATAGCCTCACTTCGGCAACTTCTGAAAACTACCGCTGCCTGTGGTGTTTCTAAAGTGGTTAAAACAGCGGATTTATTTCATTTTGTGTATTCCTAACAGGTAATATTTGGTATAATATGGCTATGGTATAATATATCGTGGCTGTGAGAAGCATCCTGTACGCTGCGTTCTATTTGCACTATACCCGGTGTCTTCAAACCCTCGAGTGTGCACTTCCAAGTCAAGTCCGTTTAGTTGCGTTCTTGGAATTGAGGCACGGCATGAGGAACTTTCTGGATTCTTCACCTCTGAAGCGAGGGGCACGAGGCCACTTCAAATTCAAATTTTATTCGTCACATACACAGTCATACACAGTATGATATGAAGTGAAATGCTTGTACGACTGCTGTCGACCTACAATATTACAACAAAAAAGAAATAAGAGATTTGAAAATAAAGAAACACTTATTTAGATAATATACAGATAAGAATAAAAATGAAAATAAAATATTAGAGTAAGATGAATATTTAAAAAAAGTTAAAGAATATCTAATGAAAATAGAAATAGAAAATATATAGAGTAAATGAATATGATAGAAATATGATAAAAATGTAATGTAGTGCAATCCAGTAATGGAGTGTCCAGTTATTGGCAGGATAATGTGCAAGCCTGCAGTTCAAGTTCACAATGTGCAAAATGTGCAAGTGTGCAAATGTTCCATGTCTAAACCGGTTGTGCGTCCTGGTAAAAAGTAAAAGTTAAAAAGTTTGCAGTCCTGAGGTGTGCAAAATGTGCAAGTGTGTGAGTGTAGGTCCTATATGGAGTTGTGGTTGAGAGCTCGTATAGCCTGCGGGAAGAAGCTCCTCCTCAGTCTCTCTGTATTGTCCTTCATGGAGCGGAAGCGCTTTCCTGACCGCAACAGAGAGAACAGTCCATTGCTGGGATGACTGAGGTCTTTCACTATCTTCCTGGCCTTGGTCCAGCACCGCTTGTTGTAGATCGTCTGAAGGTCAGGGAGCTTGGTACAGATGATACGTTCAGCTGATCGAACCACCCCCTGTAGGGCTCTCCTGTCCTGCATTGTTCTGTTCCCGAACCAGGTTGAGATGTTTCCCGTCAGGATGCTCTCTATGGTGCAAGAGTAGAACTTCCTAAGCACCTTAGAGGGCAGTCTAAAGTCTCTCAGACGTCTGAGGTGGTAGAGACGCTGCCGGGCCTTTTTCACAACGGTGTTGATGTGACAGGACCATGACAGGTCCTGCGTGATGTGAACACAGAGGTATCGGAAGCTGTCCACTCTCTCCACTGGGCTCTCGTTGATCGTAAAGCTGCCAGTATTTAATGGTAAGTTTATATGAATTTTTACCTAAATTTTAAATGTTGTAGTTGTGGCTCATGTTAATTCGCGTTTCCACTTTTTAGTATCACTTTGATATGGAGTTTTATTTTGCTCACGGAAACTTGGCTAAAACAAGGTGATAACAGCTGCTCCTCCTCCTCCCTCCCGGCTATTCCTTCTTGAGCATGCCGCAGATGTCCCGTCGCGGTGGAGGACTGGCTGCGGTTTTCAAACAAAAATTCAGCTGCCGGTTACTCCCATGTAAAAGCTACAATAGCTTTGAGCTAGAACTGGTTTTGATTCAGTTTGCATGTCCTGTACTATGGGCTATTATTTATCGGCCACCTAAATACAATAAGGACTTTATCTTTGAGTTTTCAGAGCTACTTTCTGAATTAATGCCAAAATATGCTGTCCATCCAGCCAACTGGTAAATGACTTTCAAGGTCTTTTAAACTCCTTTGACCTCATCTACTATGAAACCTTTTACTCCAGCCTGCTGACCCATTACATCCACCAAAGCTGGAGAGGTTGCTGATGCATTCATGAACACTAGTTTTTACATCCAGGACGATCCAGCTTCCCCCATGAGCCCAGAGGATTTTATCTCCAGCTTCTACTCCACCTGCTCAGGGATTTTGGACTCCATTGCACCTAACAAGGACAGATCCATGAAGATCAAACCTGACCCGTGGCTAAATAATACCACTCGTGCCCTTAGGCAGCACTGCAGACAAGCCGAGCGCAGGTGGAAGAAGGACAAATTACAAGTATCACTGGGTATACTGCGCGACAGTCTTTCTAATTATCAAAATGCAGTTGAAGAAGCTAAATGTATGTACCTGTCAAATGTAATTTCTACCAGCTGTAATCGTCCTAGGGTGTTATTCAATACAATTCAGTCAGTTACAAATCGATTGTGCAATGTTCCAAAACATGTATCAAGGTCATTTTGTGATGAATTTCATTGAACATCATTTTGTTGATAAGAGCCTCTGTTAGGCAGAATATTAACACTACTTCTAATGGTCTTGATGTATGTTCTTCTTCTTCTACGCCCTCATCTGTGTTTAACAGGTTTATGCCAGTGTCCCTATCTTTTCTATCTAAAGTGGTCCAGCAGTTATCCCCAACTAACTGTCCTCTGGACATTATTCCATCTAGGGTGTTGAAGCAGGTTTTTAACACAGTGGGTCCATGTCTCCTCTCTTTTATTAACAATTGCCTTAGTTCAGGGTTTGTCCCAGATGTCTTCAAGCACGCGGTGGTCAGGCCCCTTCTCAAGAAATCCAATCTTGATCCTGCAGTATTGTCTAATTTTAGACCAGTGTCTCATTTATCCTTTTTATCTAAGGTTTTAGAAAAAGTTGTCTCTATCCAGTTACAGTCTTTTTTAGAAGAGAATCATGTTCTAGAGAAATTTCAATCTGGCTTTAGAACATGCCACAGTACTGAATCTGCTCTTCTGAAGGTACAGAATGATATCCTCCTGTCTCTTGACTCCAAAAAACCTGTGCTGCTCGTGATGTTGGACCTCACTGCAGCTTTTGATACTGTTGACCACTCGATTCTCCTGACACGTCTGGCACAAGAAGTTGGCCTTCAAGGTCCCATACTACAATGGTTTAGGTCATATTTAACAAATAGGACTTTCTCTGTCATGATTGGTGATCTCTCTTCCTCCTCGGGCCCTTTGACCTCTGGGGTTCCACAGGGTTCCATTTTGGGCCCTGTTTTATTTTCCTTGTATATGCTGCCATTATGTTCGATTATTTCAAAGCACAATGTCTCTTTTCATCTGTATGCAGATGATTTACAAATCTATCTGCCAGTTGTGCCGAATTCATCTGATGCACTAAAATCGATCCACAGATCCACAGCCAAACTTTGGCTGTCACAAAACTGTCTCTGTGTGAATGAGAGTAAAACAGAATATATTATGTTTGGCGCCTCCAATCCTTCTAGTTTTATCACTGCTGGTTTTGATTCTCCTGTTCTTCATTTTAGCCAAGCAGTCAAAAATTTGGGGGTGACTTTAGACAGCTGTTTTAACTTTCAAACACACATTGACTCTGTTGTCAGGGCAGGCTTTTTACATCTACACCTCCTTGCAAAGGTCAAACCCTTTTTAAATCGGAGCGACCTGGAGAAAGCCATTCACGCTTTTATTAGTTCACTGCTAGACTACTGCAATGCACTTTATGTTGGAGTCACTCAAGCTCGTTTACATCGTCTGCAACTTGTACAGAATGCTGCGGCTTGCATGCTGACCAGTAATCGTAAATATGATCATATCACACCAATCCTGTATTCTCTCCACTGGCTTCCGGTACAGTTCCGGATTCAGTTTAAACTTTTGGTGTTTGTTTTTAATGTGATTAATGGTCTGGCACCTTTCTACCTATGTGAGACAGTAAAATTTTATCAACAAAGTAGAGTCTTGCGTTCTGCTAACCAAAACCTGTTAGTGGTTCCTCGGTCAAGATCCAAACAATGGGGTGATCGCTCTTTCGCAGTGGCTGGTCCTAAACTCTGGAACGCCATTCCACCTGAGTTACGCAGCATTACAGACCTCCCTCTGTTTAAAGCAAAACTGAAGACTCACTTGTTTAGAATAGCCTTTAATATGTTATAGTTTTACACACGTGGACAAAATTGTTGGTACCCTTCGGTCAATGAAAGAAAAACTGACAATGGTCACTGAAATACCGTTAATCTGACAAAAGTAATAATAAATAAGAATTCTATGAATGTTAACCAATGAAAGTCAGACATTGCTTTTCAACCATGCTTCAACGGAATTATTAAAAAAAATTAACTCATGGAACAGGCCTGGACAAAAATGATGGTACCCCTAACTTAATAGTTTGTTGCACAACCTTTTGAGGCAATCACTGCAATCAAACGATTCCTGTAACTGTCAATGAGACTTCTGCACCTCTCTGCAGGTATTCTGGCCCACTCCTCATGAGCAAGCTGCTCCAGTTGTTTCCGGTTTGAAGGGTGCCTTTTCCAGACGGCATGTTTCAGCTCCTTCCAAAGATGCTCAATAGGATTGAGGTCAGGGCTCATAGAAGGCCACTTTAGAATAGTCCAATGTTTTCCTCTTAGCCATTCTTGGGTGTTTTTAGCTGTGTTTTGGGTCATTGTCCTGTTGCAAGACCCATGACCTGCGACTGAGACCCAGCTTTCTGACACTGGCCAGCACATTTCTCTCTAGAATCCCTTGATAGTCTTGAGATTTCATTGTACCCTGCACAGATTCAAGACACCCTGTGCCAGATGCAGCAAAGCAGCCCCAGAACATAACAGAGCCTCCTCCATGTTTCACAGTAGGGACAGTGTTCTTTTCTTGATATGCTTCATTTTTCCGTCTGTGAACATAGAGCTGATGTGCCTTGGCAAAAAGTTCCATTTTTGTCTCATCTGTCCATAGGACATTCTCCCAGAAGCTTTGTGGCTTGTCAACATGTAGTTTGGCATATTCCAGTCTGGCTTTTTTATGATTTGTTTTCAACAATGGTGTCCTCCTTGGTCGTCTCCAATGTAGTACACTTTGGCTCAAACAACGACGGATAGTGCGATCTGACACTGATGTTCCTTGAGCATGAAGTTCACCTTGGATCTCTTTAGAAGTCTTTCTGGGCTCTTTTGTTACCATTCGGATTATCCGTCTCTTTGATTTGTCATCAATTTTCCTCCTGCGGCCACGTCCAGGGAGGTTGGCTACAGTCCCATGGATCTTAAATTTCTGAGTAATATGTGCAACTGTAGTCACAGGAACATCTAGCTGCTTGGAAATGGTCTTATAGCCTTTACCTTTAACATGCTTGTCTATAATTTTCTTTCGAATCTCCTGAGACAACTCTTTCCTTCGCTTCCTCTGGTCCATGTTGATTGTGGTACATACCATGTCACCAAACAACACAGTGACACCTATGATGCTAATTAGTGGACACACCTTGAATTAACATGTCCCTTTGGTCACATTATTTTCAGTATTTTCTAGGGGTACCATCATTTTTGTCCAGGCCTGTTCCATTAGTTAATTTTTTAAAATATTTCTGTTGAAGCATGGTTGAAAAGCAATGTCTGACTTTCATTGGTTAACATTCATAGAATTGTTTAAAATTATTACTTTTGTCAGATTAAAGTTATTTATGTGACCATTGTGAGTTTTTCTTTCATTGACCGAAGGGTACCAACAATTTTGTCCACGTGTGTGTGTAATATTTTTATAATTTTATCTTTTTATTTTTTATTATTATCATTTTTATGGCTATGACTATTATTTATTTTTTCATTTATTTATTTATAACTATATTTTATTCTGTTTGTATTTTTATTTCTATTTTTAATGCCATTGTATTGTCATTTTTAGAACTGGGAAGCACTTTGGTACAACTTAGGTTGCTGTAAAGTGCTATAGAAATAAATCTTGATTGATTGATTAATTGATGGAGTGAGAAAAATCTTCACTAAAGCTCTGTGTGGAAAGTCTTTTGGCATATTTTATAATATTGTATAGTTGTAAGAAGAAGCTATTGGGATATGTTTAATGACAGACTTATTATGTCTTCTGTTTCTGTCTGTTAAAAAAAAATGCTTGTGTTATTTTGACCCAGCAGTTGGTTTATTCTTTGGAGAACTTTCTGGATTCTTCACTTCTGACTGGATCATGCTCAGAGCACTCAGTATTTTATGGTAAGTTAATGTGAATTTTTACTTATTTTTTAATTCAATTCAATTCAATTCAATTCAATTTTATTTCTATAGCGCTTTTAACAATGGTCATTGTCTCAAAGCAGCTTCACAGAAATGAAAAGAAAATGAAACGAAGACTTATGGAAATGTATATATGTGGAAGAAAAATGTGTCTAGATAATGAGATTGTCCCTGATGAGCAAGCCAAGGGTGACGGCGACAGTGGCAAGGAAAAACGTCCCTGAGATGGCAATAGGAAGAAACCTTGAGAGGAACCAGACTCAACAGGGAACCCATCCTCATCTGGGTGATAACGGATAACAGAAATTGTAGAACATCATGTGTGTTATGCAGATGAAAGTTCGATATAACAGAAGTTATTTAAATTAACACAAAGTCCAGTTCAGCTCAGGGATGAGTCAGCAGGTGGAGAGAGCAGATGAGGGTCTGGATCACTGGGAGCTCAGGAGCAGCATGTGTAGATCCAAACCAACATGAAGAAGAATCCAGCTGGAGCAGGTCCTTCTCTGGATGCCTCAGGAACCTCGCAGGGTTGGCACGATCTCCAGATGCCTCAGGATGGGTGGAAAAATAAAGAGCAGGTGAAAAGAATTAGCGTGGTTGCCATTCACGATAGATGTACTGGAGAATGAGGTAAAGAAATTAATTATGTGTATGCCAGATTAAAGAGATGCGTCTTGAGTCTACTTTTAAATTGGGAAACTGTGTCTGAGCCCCGAACACTGTCAGGAAGGCTATTCCAAAGCTTTGGAGCTAAATATGAAAAAGCCCTACCTCCTTTTGTAGATTTTGATATTCTGGGAACTACCGGAGCTTTCTGATCTTAAGGAGCGTGGTGGATTGTAACGTATCAGAAGACTGGTTAGGTATGTGGGAGCTAGACCGTTTAGAGCCTTGTACGTAAGTAATGCTATTTTGTAATTAATTCTAAACTGAACAGGTAGCCAGTGCAGGGATGATAATATTGGGGTTATATGATCATATTTTCTGGATCTAGTGAGAACCCTGGCGGCTGCATTTTGGACTAACTGTAGCTTGTTAATTGAGGATGCAGGACAGCCACCCAGTAATGCATTACAGTAGTCCAGTCTGGAGGTCATGAATGCATGAACCAGCTTTTCTGCATCAGATACAGATAAAATGTTCCTAAGCTTGGCAATATTTCTAAGGTGGAAAAAGGATGTTTTTGTGATGTTGGAGATATGATTTTCAAAGGATAAGTTACTGTCTAATATTACACCCAGGTCTTTCACTGTCGAGCTGGTGGTAACAGTACATCCTTCTAAACGCAGGCTGAAGTGTGAGAGCTGGTGTGAACTGGTTTTTGGGCCAATAAGTAATATCTCTGTCTTATCTGAATTTAGTAAAAAAAAATTATCGGTCATCCAATCTTTTATATCTTGAATACACTCAGTTAGTCTAGACAATTTGGGTATTTCATCTGGTTTTGTGGAAATGTATAACTGAGTATCATCAGCATAACAATGGAAACTAATCCCATGTCTTCTAATGATGTTACCCAAGGGAAGCATGTATATTGAGAACAGCAGAGGTCCTAAAACTGACCCTTGTGGCACCCCATATTTCACTGGCATTACACCAGACTGTTCTCCATTCAGATCTACAAAATGGAATCAATCAGACAGGTAGGATCTAAACCATTTTAACGCCTGTCCCTGAATACCAATGTGATTTTGTAAGCGATCTATGAGAATATCATGATCTATAGTGTCGAATGCAGCACTAAGATCAAGTAAGACTAGAATTGAGATGCAGCCTTGGTCAGAAGCTAAAAACAAGTCATTTGCAATTTTAACTAGTGCAGTTTCTGTACTATGATGGGGCCTGAAAATTGACTGAAATCCTCGAGGATATCGTTTTCCTGCAAGAATGTGCATATTTGGACTGATACTATTTTTTCTAATATGTTTGATATAAACGGAAGGTTTGAAATTGGTCTGTAATTTATTATATCATTTGGGTCTAAATTAGATTTTTTAAGAAGAGGCTTAATAACTGCCAACTTGAAAGGTTTAGGGACGTGACCTAGATATAATGAAGAGTTGATAATGTTTAGAAGGGGCGCTCCAGTTATATTTATCACTTCTTTTAAAAGTCTAGTTGGGATTGGATCCAGCAAGCATGTTGTTGATTTAGCCGAGGTGATAAGTTTATACAGCTCTTCCTGCCCTACACCTGTAAAGCATTGAAAATCTATTAGTGAAGCTTTAGACTGAACTGGATCATGAGATGTTGGTAGAGGTTGAATTTTCATTATTTTCTTCCTGATAATATCAATCTTTTCATTGAAGAAGTTCATGAAGTCTTCTCTTCTAAGCTGTGATGGGATACTCCCTGCAGGCATCTTAGGGTTTGTTAGGCGAGCGACTGTACTAAATAGGAACCTGGGATTGTTTTGGTTTCTTGCTATCAGTTGGCTCAGATGCTCGGCCCGAGCCGCTTTTAGAGCCCGTCTGTAGCTGCACATACTACCTTTATACGCGATTCTAAAAACTTCTAATTTAGTTTTTCTCCATTTTCGTTCGAGGTTACGGGTTCCTCTCTTTAGGGCGCGAGTATGACTATTGTACCACGGTGCAAGTGTTTTATCTCTGACTTTTTTTAATCTGATGGGAGCAACAGTGTCTAATGTACTGGTAAAAATAGTGCCCATGCTGCTAGTCACTTCATCTAGATCGTCTGCACTTAGGGGTCTGATAAGAAATTGGGACAGATCCGGCAGATTACTTGTGAATTTGTCTTTAGTAGTCGGATTAATATTTCTACTGAATTGATAACGTGGGGAGGCACAGCTACGCTGTTCTACAGGTAGAGTATATACTAAGAGATGATGATCTGTGATATCATCACTTTGAGGTAGAATGTCTATATTAGAGACATCTATACCATGGGATATAATTAAATCTAGCGTATGATTAAAGCGGTGAGTTGGTCTATTTATATTTTGTTTAACCCCAAAGGAATTTAGCAAATCTATAAATGCGAGTGCTGAAGCGTTGTTAGCATCGTCTACATGAATGTTAAAGTCTCCAACTGTCAGCACTTTGTCAGAGTTAACCAATAGGTCTGATAGCAGATGTCCAAACTCTTTAAGAAAATCGACATATGGCCCTGGGGGTCTGTACACGGTGGCCAGAACAAAATGTAGCAAGGGTTTATTATGTATTTCGCTAAGTGCAACATTAATGATAAGCACTTCAAACGAGTTGAACTTGGGCCTTGTTTTCTGAGTAATGGTGAGAACATCACTGTAGATAGTTGCGACACCACCACCACGACCAGTTTGACGGGGTTCGTGCTTATAGAAATATCCTGACGGAGTAGACTCATTTAAACCAATATATTCATTTGGTCTGAGCCAGGTGTCAGTAAGGCAGAGTGCGTCAAGACAGCAATCTGAGATCATTTCATTAACAATCAGTGCTTTAGGCGCAAGGGATCTGATGTTGAGAAGCCCAAACTTTAGAAGTATATTTTGATTACTTATTTGGCCTTTTTCTGATTTTATAGTTATTAGATTGTTTCGAGGGATTTTAACAAATTTATTCTTTTTTCTCACTATTCGGGGAACAGAAACAGTTTCTATAGGACAAGCTATGTTTGCGCATCTATCAGTATAGTGAGTTGCAATGTGGCTATTATGTTTGGAATCTAAGACACGACTTACCGCCAGTCAGATGGTTCGTAGTGTCCTGGAGATGTTGTCTGAGAGGACTGCTGCTCCAGCTCTGCTAGGGTGCAGGCCATCGGTGTGGTAGAGCCTAGGACGCTCCCAGAAAACATTCCAATTATCAACAAAGGGTAATCTCTGTTGTTGACACCAAGATTGTAACCATTCATTAAAAGCAAACAATCTACTGAACCTCTCGATTCCTCGCTGGAATGTGGGAAGCGGTCCGGATACGATGATCCTTGTCTTGGGTGATGTGCTGCGAACCTTCTCAACCAGGCTCCTGAAGTCCTTCTTCAGGATCTCCGCCTGCCTCAGCCTGGTGTCGTTCGTGCCAGCATGAAGCTCCAAAGCTCTCCCTCAGGGCCGCAGGCACCTGTGCAGCAACATCAAGAACACGAGCACCAGGTAAACAGCGAGTGCGCACCTTACCTTTAGCCGTGGTAGCACGGACGTGCCGGACGATGGAGTCTCCGATGACCAGCGCGTCGTGTGCCGTCTCGCGAAGAGGAGCGAAGTGGGTTCGGGTCGGGATCTCGAAGACGGGCGGCGGCGGAGGGGGAGAGGTCCTCGCCCGGGGCCTAGCGCGCGTCTTCCGATGCTGCTGTATCCAGGCTTCGTGGTATCCCGGCGCCGGGGTGAAGGAAACCTGGGCGGGCTGCGTTCGTGGTGCGTTGGACCTGGACAGAGAAACACGCGGAGTAGAGGTTGTGGAAGGATGTGTGTCATGCCGAGAATTTACCTGGGACAGGTGAGCGTCGGTCCGTGACGATTCCAGTGCGAGCTTTCCGCTGCGTGCTTCGCCTGTCTTCATCTGTAGGTCGCGGATCTGCTTCTCCAAGGCCTCCATCTCCAAATCCGCCGAGTGAAGCTCCAGTGTGTCCTCACCTGCACTCAGAGGCAGACACACAACCGACATGGTGTCAAAAAACTGAGATAATCGGTGTGGAAAACGCGTAGGCAAACTTGTGATAGCCGGGCTAACGGGCTAGCGATGCTAATGGGATAGCCGGCTAGACGCGGGTGCGTGGCAAAACTATTAAAACTTAGCGATATAACAGGAGTTTCGAGTGAAAATATTATAAATACTTATCTGTTATATGTTCGCTCTTTGTAAGAAGACAAAAAGTTAGAACGTCAATCTGGATTAAGCTGGAAAATTGGCCAGTCTGCCGGAGCTCGGCAAGACTGACCAAGTAAGTTGTGATAAGAGCAAGCATATTTTATTGTTAAATTTAAATGCTTTGATATGGGCGTGTGGAGTTAATGTTTTTTCTTACTCTGTTTTTTATTATTAAAAAGATGAGAATGCCTCATCGTAAAGTCATCGTTTAAAATTAGCTTTTTCTTCATCCTTATATATTTATTATAAGTTGCACATTCATCACTTAAATATTGTATTCATCTAGGGCTGGGGTACTCAATAGGCGAACTCATTAAATGTTCATTAATTTTTTTTATTTAAATGAGGCTTGGGCTCCGGGATGTTGAGCCTATTTCCTATGTAGTCTAATCAGAGCTCTACCGCCCGTTCGAATGTAATTCATAAATTATGTTTATAATAACGAAATGAGATGCACTAAATCATACTTTAAAATTCATCTACAATTCATTTCAAACCAGCGGCTCGCAGTTTCACTTGACAAAGGGCAGCATTTTGATCAAAAGGCGATAAACGCATGCGATTTATCGATAAAAATGCAGACTAAAGTGTTTTAGTTTAATCAAATTAACACAAAAATAAGGACTTTATCTAAAAGCCAGACCAATTTTCTCATTCACTGCTGTAAATACATAGGGTACATTGGCAAGTAAATTACAAACTGCATGTAATGTAAAATATGAATAAAACAGTATTAGACACACATATATGATATGGGAGTATATACAGTGAAAAATATATTTACACATGAGTGCTCAAATAACTCAACGTGCCTACCAGCCCACTATTATTATCTATTAAAATTGAAAGATGCCCCGCATGTGTGTGCAACAAGACGAAGTACATGAAGTATAAACATGATTTTGTTTTTGTATTTAGTCTACTCGCTGACAACATGACAACGTTTTGTATTTAGAACACCCGCAGACCCCCAGTTACTGTAGTCCCCCTTCTCACCTTTCATTCATGATAGGTGTGAAGTTATCAAACTGGTTTCACTGATGGGGGAATTGGCAGAATTGAGGGGTTTAAAATAAATTAACAAGACCGAGCAGACGTCTCTGCCTAAAATGTATTTCACCAGCAAAACAACATAAACATAAATAGAAACAAATAAAATGTTTAATGATATAAATTAAATCAGACTTCATAGTTGGATTTGATACTTTGAGTGTAATTAATACATTTACTGAATATATTCAGATTTTGTAAATAACGAAACCCGTTTCCTTCTTGGACCGCACGTCTACTTTCCTTGTTTTAGTCTGTAATATTTAAGTGAAATACATTTTGCGTATATGCTTAAATATTCCTTTTTATTTATGGTCTGGTGTAGTATGTTTGATCTGCATTATTGCAAGAGGCGATGACTTTCTGGGGGAGTATGTCTGCACCTTTTGTAAAGTGAAAGTACGAGATGCGGGTTCACGCACGCCGATGAACAGCTTTATTTCAGTCATAAATTCACAATTACATTCCAGCTAATATTTCCAGCTGTGGTCAAATAATGGATGAAATAATTATTCCATTCTGGACACAAACAGCAAAAAAACATGATTATTATTTTTATAAAAAGGCCGAAACACGTCGTGTTCATATTTGTTAAAATCACATGATTGCAACTAAACGCAGCTAAATTGCTGGCTTGTGTTAACGTGTTCTTGAGAACAAAGCGCCATCTAGTGGTGGCACCAGGTAAATGAATAAATAGAGCTTTAATGGGCGTGTTTACTGTGAAATCTTGACACACCTTCCTGGCAGGAGAGGGAGGGGTGACCATGTGGTCTGAAGGACAGCTGCATGGGATCCGCATGGTATTCTCACGGGCTCAGCTATTTGGTGTGGCTCCTACTGCATGTCAATTTTTTTTTTTAGCAGAGCCTCTGTATTATTGAATACTCCATGACATTTCATGAATATGTAAGACCTATTTACTCCTGGATCTGGTGACACAGGTTTCCCCATTGATGTGTCAGCTGTACACACCTATATATTCAGACGACCTCTCTTGCTGACACGAGCCAAGACCGCCCCTCTCAGCTCTCTCCGGTCTCGACTTTTTGCTTTATTTCCTGACCACAGACTCAACTCCATGCTTTGCCTTTACAGTGCAGAGAGGGCCGAAGTCCATTAAGCATTGATATTTGCCAGCCAGCCCAACCTGTCGACTCCGCCTTTTTGCACACCTGCAAAAGTAGGGAGCCTATGGAGTGAGTGAGGATCGATAACAGGTTGAGGCACACACTCATCACAGGCACATGTCATGGCAATCAGATACATTTAAAATGTAACCTATGGCTCGATAAGCATATTTAACAATATTTATGTATCTATATCCATATTTCACAATCAAAACAATATTTGAAAGGAGTGAAGGAGCAATTTGGTTTCGCATTAAGATACATGTTCTTCCATTTACCATCTGGTGGATGTTCTGTGAGGCACAGCACATTTATTTACAGCATCGACCGGCTGGCTAAAGTTGAGGTTTACTCTCTCCCTGTCTCATCACATGATGTGGAACAGTAATTTCACAAGAGAAAGACGCTGCTGGAGCCAATTAAGGGGTATAGGGCCTAGGCTGAAGAAGACAGTTGCATAGGCCCACACCTATTTTTTTATTTCAAGGAGGGCTGCTATATTAGTGCACAGTGAATAGAGGGAAACAGCGGGACCCTTTAGTCACATACTTGATGATACTTGATATACTTGTCTTCAGCTCTGTGGTTCTGTCAAAGAAGCTACTCACATACCAAGGTACTTCTTTCATGTCCAAACTTTAGGCAAATGTCTGTTAGATGTTGCAGGTCAAGCAGATTTGCACCTCCCTATACCTCCTTGTGACTACACAGCATGAGTTTAGAGACTGCTGTATGTTTGTTTTCACAGAAACATGGCTCAGCAACAGAGTTACTGCCATTCAGTTAGATGGGCTAGTCTTGTTTCACGCAGACAGAAATGCAGCTCTGTGCGGTAAGAGTCGCTGCGGTGGCTTGTTGGTTTACATCAACACAAAATGGTGCAAGAACTCTGTGCTAGTTTCTAGCTTTGCTCATCGCTGTGGAGTTTGTGACTATTAGATGCAGACTTTTTATTTACCATGGGAATTCACCACCATTTTCATTATCGTAGTGTACATTCCATGTAGCGCTAATGCTAAGGAAGCACTATGGGAACTGTATGCAAAGATCAGTGAACTGCAGAACACACACTTGGATGGACTGTTTATTGTTGCTGCAGATTTCAACAATGCAAATCTCAAGTCAGTGCTTCCCAAATTCAATTAGTATGTGGACTTTGCAGTGAACACTGACTGGAACATGTTCAGGGAGGAGTACACCTCATCAGTCACCAGCGACATCAACAAGTATACCGATGGCATCACTGTCTCCAAGAACATCATCTCATGACCCAGCCAGTAACTGTGAATTATTGTAGAGGTGCGTGCACTTCTGAGGACCTGAGACTCCGCCTTTAGAGTGGGGGACAAGGTGGCCCTAAGAACAGCAAGGGCCAAACTTCCCTGAGCCAGCAGAGAGACGAAGCGTGCACACACCCAGATAATCCATTTCAGGGCCAGTGGTGACACATGATGCATATGGCCATCACAAACCATCACAAACTACAGGATGACATCACCTGCCTGTGACTGTGATGGCTCCCTTCGCTGAACAACTTCTATGCTCAGTTTGACATGCAGAACAACATGACATCAAGGAAGACCACCCCTCCTCCGAACGAGCAGGTGCTGTGTCTCACCACAGCTGATGTGAGGAAAACTCTATGCAGAGTCAACCCACGTAAAGCTGCTGGACCAGAGAATATCCCTGGAAGTGTTCTCAGAGAATGAGTGGAACAGCTGGCGGATGTTCTCAACAAGATCTTCAGCATCTCTCTGAGCAGCGCCGTTGTTTACACATGCTTCAAGTCCACCACCATTGTTCCCGTGCCGAAGAAGTCTTCTGTGTCCTGTCTCAATGACTACCGTCCTTTTGCACTTACACCCATAATCATAAAGTGCTTCGAGCAGCTCATCATGAGACACATCAAGACCCTTCTGCCCCCCACACTGCACCCACTGCAGTTTGTGTATCGCCCTAACCGATCAATGAACGACGCCATCATGCCCTCACACACTCGAATGCTGTACATAGATTTCAGCTCAGCATTCAACACTATCATCCCTCAACACCTGAGCCTGACAGTTGAGCCTGTTGGGCCTGAACACCGCCCTCTGTAACTGGATCTTAGACTTTCTGACCGGAAGTCTCACACAGTACTCCCTCAGTCAGGATCGGGAACTGCACCACCACACTGAGCACTGGGACCCCACAAAGTTGTGTGCTCAGTTCCCTGCTGTTCACTCTGCTGACTCACGACTATGTAGCGACACACAGTTTGAATAACATCATCAAGTTTGCTGATGACACAACCATGGTGGGTCTCATTAGCAAGAACGATGAGTCAGTGTACAGAGAGGAATTGCAGAGGCTAACGGACTGGTGTAAAGACAACAACCTGTCTCTGAATGTTGACAAGACAAAGGAGATGGTTGTTGACTTTAGGAGGACACAAAGCAACCATTCTGTGCTGAGCATCAACGGCTCCCTCTGGGGATATCGTTGAAAGCACCACATTCCTGGGTGGTCTCCTGAAGAAGGACCTTACCTGGTCCCTCAGCACCAGCTCCCTGCACAAGAAAGCCCAACATCGTCTCTTCTTCCTGAGAAGGCCCAGCATCCACCACCAATCCTGACCACCTTCTATAGAGGGACCAGCTGCACCATCCTGAGCAGACGCATGCATTTTGCATTAATTTCGCACTATTTCCCTGTGGTTTACTTTTCATGTCTTTTAAAAACGACAAAGTTATAATGAAAAATGCACTTACCGGGGCTCATCTCGCCGGCAATAGTCAGACTGGCGAGCTCGGTCCTCCGGGCTAGTTGTGAACCAATCAGGGGGGAGCAGGGGAACGGCCCAGTTCCGAGACAGCCAATGAAAATCGAGCGCAAAACAACGAGGACTAATCCGAATTCAGAAACGCAGGAGGCGGGAGCGTAAAAATCGAGACAACTGAGAGGTTCTGAGACGAGAACTCGAGACTTCTTTAGGCGCTTTATTGATGACATCTACACCACGTGCTGCATCTGCAAAGCCACCAGCATCGTGGCTGATTAGACACACCCCTCACACTCACTCTTCACCCTCCTGCCATCTGGAAAAAGGTACCGAAGCATTCGGGCACTCACTCTCAACCACCTTATTATCACTCAGATTAACTGAACTGCGTCATTATCACTCAGATTAACTCAACTACCTCGAAACATTGAGTCTGGACTGATTAAACACACATGCAAACACACTGATCTACACTACCAAGCTATTGTACACAGAGGTGTACACACATTTACTCGCGTTACGGCAATTGAGTAGTTTTTTTGTGCACTTCTATTTTTTTAAGTAGTTTTTAAAATCTGTAATTTTACTTTTACTTAAGTATCTTTTGTTCGAAGTATTGCACTTCGCTACATTTGAAATCATATTCGCTACTGAGTAAAAAAATAGATGAATGAAACTTAAAAATAATAAAAAATAATGCAATAAGAAAGGAAAAAAAGTGCACCCCAGAATCTACTGCACTAATTGATTGATGGGTGGAGAGAACAAAATTCACAAAAACGATGGAGAAAAAAAATTCTTATGAATGGCCATTGTAACGGCCACTACTTCTTTACTTTTACTTTATGATTTTGTATTATAATTTTGGGACGCTGAAAGAGGCCGATAAAGGTTTTGTGCTGAACGTTATTCTTGGCTACGAGCTCCTTTTTCCCCTCGGCTATCCAGTGCAAAGCGTCACACCATATTTAAGTGACCACTTTGATTTCAAGCACAAGAAAGGCAACAGCGCTATTATGCAACAGGTGTTCCTTCGATTAAAAACAACTAGTTTGAGATTTATATCTGCTTGTCTTACTCTTGTGAACTACACTAGAATCATCCAATCCCACTGTTAAAAAAAGTAACTCTGAACTTTTACTCCGAGTACATTTTTAATGAGCTACTTTTTATTTTTTACCTGAGTAGATTTTTACAATGATAACCTTACTTGCACTTAAGAAAAAATTTCACTGAAGCAACAGTTTTTTGCACTTGAGCACATAAGTTTATTACTCTTTCCACTTCTGATTGTACACACAATTGTTATTGTTAATTTATTTTGTTAATTCATGTTGTCATGTCAATCTGTCTTGGCACAGTTAGCCAGCTAATTAGGCTTCTTAGTTAGTTAGTTAGTTAGTTTTCTGTTCATTTATGTTGTAAATTTATGCATGGCATGTAGCACCCTGGTCATGGAGGTATGTTGTTTTATTTCACAGTGTACTAACTGTATATGGTTGTGACAATAAGTTTGCAGATGACACTTGGAGCTGAACACACTCAGAACTGTAGAGATGACTGTTAACTTTAGGAGACTGCCTTCAACACTACTTCCCCTCACAATAGCCAACAACCCTGTGTCAAACATGGAGACTTTCAAGTTTTTGGGAAATACCATTTCCCATCATCTGAAATATGAATCCAACTCCAACTCCATCCTCAAAAAGGCCCAGCAGGGAATGTACTTTCTGTGCCAATGTAACCGGTGTAGTCTGCGTTGTGTTTCTTCAAATTCAAATTCAAATTTATTTGTCACATACACAATCCTACACAGTACGATATGCAGTGAAATGCTTAGGCAACTGCCCTGACCTAAGAGAATAAAATTAAATAAAATATAAAATATAGAATATAAAATGTAAAATGTAAGAATATAAAAATATAAAATGTAAGTAAGTAAAAAATTGTAATTGCACAAGTGGAAATAAAAATATTGAATATGCAAATATGCAGTAAAGTGACATGTTAAATGATAAAGTGGCTTGTGTGCATATTTAAGTGACTTGTGTGCATACTACCCATGAGTGAGCAGGTGTGCAGTGAGGACAAGTGAGCAAATGTCCTGAATGTCCAGAGTGTCCAGAGTGAGTGCAGAAGCATGTGTGGGTGTGCAAAATGGATCAGTACTGTGTGTTGTACTGATTAAGAGACCGTATCGCCTGCGGGAAGAAGCTCCTCCTCAGTCTCTCTGTGTTGGCCTTCAGGGAGCGGAATCGCTTTCCTGACCTCAACAGAGAGAACAGTCCATTGCTGGGGTGACTGAGGTCCTTCATGATCTTCCTGGCCTTGGTCCAGCACCGCTTGCTGTAGATCGAGTGCAGGTCAGGGAGCTCGGTGTGGATGATGCGCTCAGCTGATCGCACCACCCTCTGAAGAGTTCGTCTGTCCTGCATGGTGCTGTTCCCGAACCAGGTCGTGATGTTTCCCGTCAGGATGCTCTCTATGGTGCAGGAGTAGAAGTTCCTAAGCACCTTGGAGGGCAGTCTGAAGTCTCTCAGGCGTCTGAGGTGGTAGAGACGCTGTCGGGCCTTTTTCACCACGGTGTTGATGTGACAGGACCAAGACAGGTCCTGCGTGATGTGTACACCGAGGTAACGGAAGCTGTCCACTCTCTCCACTGGGCTCTTGTTGATGACGGGGGTCTGGTAGTTCCTCTTCTGCTTTGTGCTGAAGTCCACTATCAACTCCTTTGTCTTGCTGACGTTGAGAAGGAGGTTGTTCGTCTGACACCAGTTCTCCAGATTTCCAATCTCCTTCAGGTAGGCCGTCTCATCGTTGTCAGTGATCAGGCCGACCACGACGGTGTCATCAGCAAACTTGATGATGGTGGTGGAGTTGGTAGTGGCTACGCAGTCGTGAGTGTACAAAGAGTACAGTAGAGGGCTCAGAACACAACCCTGTGGGGCTCCAGTGCTGAGGGTGATGGAGGCTGAGACATGTCCACCCATCCTTACTGCCTGTGGTCTCCCCGTTAGGAAATTGGAGATCCACTGACACAAGGATGAGCTGAGTCCCAGGTGCTCCAGCTTGGTAGTGAGTGTAGAGGGAATTATGGTGTTAAATGCTGAGCTGTAGTCGATGAAAAGCATTTTCACATAATTCCCCCTTCTAGTGTCCAGATGAGTGAGAGATGTATGGAGTAGATGAGCGATGGCGTCATCTGTAGAGCGGTTTGAACGGTAGGCAAACTGAAGTGGATCTAGTGTGTCTGGTAATGAAGAGATGATGAAGTCTCTGACCAGCCGTTCAAAGCACTTCATCACCACTGATGTGAGGGCTACAGGTCGATAGTCATTGAGGGAAGCAGGATGTGGTTTCTTCGGAACAGGAACAATGATGGACTCTTTGAAGCATGTGGGGATCACCGACTGAGATAAAGAGAGGTTGAATATCTCTGTGAACACTGGTGCTAGCTGGTCTGCGCAGGCTCTGAGGACTCTACCTGAGATGCCGTCTGGTCCTGCTGCTTTCCTGGTGTTCACTCTCCTGAAGGCTCTCCTCACGTCATGCTCGGAGATGATAAACGCGTTTCCGGTGCTGGCAATGACTTCCTGTCTGCAGCCATTAGCAGCGCTAGCATTAGCAACGCTAGCGTCTTTAGCTGCAGCCTCGAAGCGAGCATAAAAGGTGTTCAGCTCGTCTGCCAGAGTCGTGTCCGCGTTTGTCATACCGGATGTTGGAGCTTTGTAGTCCGTTATCGTTCTTAGTCCCTGCCACAGGCTCCTAGAGTCACTCTGTTGGAGTTGTGACTCTAGCTTCCTCCCGTAGCGCTGCTTCGCCTCCTTCACCGCCTTCCGGACGTTATATGCCGCAGCCTTGTACATGTCCATGTCCCCCGAAGCAAGTCCCGCATTGTAGGCAGCAGCGCGAGATCTCAGAGCGTCGCGGATGGTTTTATCCACCCACGGCTTCTGATTGGGAAACGTTCTGATGGTCGTTTTCTGTACGGTATCATCCGCTAGTTTCCCGATGAATCCCACAACCGCTTCCGTAAACACGCTGACGTCATCGGAGCTGTTTCGGAACATGTCCCAGTCTGCGTCATCAAGTGCGTCTTGAAGCGCGGCCACCGATTGGTCCGTCCAGCGCGCGACCTCCCTCTGAACCGGAAGTTCCTGTTTAAGCCTTTGTTTATATTTTGGCATGAGGAAGATGGCGGCGTGGTCAGATTTCCCAAACGGTGGACAAGATTGTGCCTTGTAGCCGTCCTTTAACTGGTGTGTAACAGTGGTCCAGTGTCCTTTCGCCCCTGGTCGGGCAGGTGATGTGCTGATGGAAGTTAGGCGCTGCACGTTTGAGGTTGGCACTGTTAAAGTCCCCCGCCACAATAAGCGCAGCGTCCCGGTGTTGTGTTTGGTGCTGTGTGAGTGCCTCATGCAGCTCGCATAAGGCAGTGTCCGTGTCCGCTTGTGGCGGAATATAAACGGCGCTGATTATGACCGATGTGAACTCCCGAGGAAGATAAAAAGGACGACATTTGATAGTTAATAGTTCCAGGTTGGGTGTGCAGGAGCGTGCGAGAGGAACAACGCTCGCGCTGTTGCACCAGCTGCTGTTCACCATTAAACACACGCCGCCTCCCCTTGTCTTCCCCTGAGTCCCGTGTCCTGTCCATGCGGTGAACCGAGAAGAACTCGGCCGGCTGGATGGCGTGGTCCGGCACCGCTGGGTTCAGCCATGTCTCGGTGAAGCAGAGAAGATTGCAGTCCCGAATGTCTCTCTGGAACTTTATCCTGGCCCTGAGGTCATCGAGCTTGTTCTCCAGTGACTGGACATTGGCGAGCAGGATGCTAGGCAGAGGTGTGCGGTGTGCACGGGCTCTCAGCCTGTTCCTGACGCCGGCTCGTTTTCCTCGGGGCCGCCGCTTCGCGTCGCGTCCTTTGTTTACCCTCAGGATCTCACTCGGCCAGCTCGGATCCGGAGTTAAAAACGTCGAATTGTGAGTACATTGTAAACCAATAGAAATAAGAGTATCTCTATCGTACTTAATGCACTCAATGATGGTGAATTAGCCGGATTAAAGTTATTGAAAGTTAACTTAAAAAACGAAAACAAGGAAAAATAGGTCGGAGCAGTCGCGACGGCAGCCGACCTCACCGGCGCCATCTTGGAAAAATCCGATGCACAAATAACCAGACGGACATCAAGTGACGGTTCAGCTGCTGCTTTAATCTGATAACACAGAATATGATTTTTTTTTAGCAGTGTGTTCGCCCTTTTTTTTCTTTCTGTTAAAGGAGAAAGTGCAATGCATTCAGCACATACATAATCACAATCTTAATTCAAACGAAATCATGAAAATAACGAAACACATGAAAAATAGAGTATTTAAAGAGGAAAACTAACTTTTTAAGGAATATAAAAAATAAGGATGACATTAGATTAATTGGAGTTTAACAGAAACCCACCTCTCCCATGCAGAGACAGTGCAGAAAGGGAAGAGGTGGTACATAGACAGGAAATTAAGATTTATGCTGCCATAGAAATTTAAAGGGGAAGATGCACACACACATCTACATCTAGGCATTTGGCAGACGCCCTTATCCAGAGCGACTTACATTTTTTTATCTCATTATACAGCTGAGCAGTTGGGGTTAAGGGCCTCGCTCAAGGGCCCAACAGGGACAACTTGGTGGTAGTGGGACTTGAACCTGGGACCTTCCGAACCGTAGTCCAATGCCTTAACCACTGAGCTACCCCTGACACACACCGATAGGCATATCAGGTATACTTTGCATCTTTTTTTGTGTAATTCTATATATAAAATGAACATTACTTTCAATACCTGTTACACCAACTGTGGAAGTATGATTTGCCACAGAAGCTGCTGAAACATTTCTATACTGCAGTCAATGAGCCAGTTCTGTACACGTCCATCACTGTCAGTTTAGCTTTGCTTTCTTAAGCTTAAACTACACCGAAAAAAGTAACCATCCTGCCTCAGTTTATGTTACATTAATTTGGTCTCAGACCTACTGTAATACAGTACGTGCTGTGCTTTGCATGAGTATAAATCATGGGAACCAACATTTTAATTAATACATACCTTTGTGTTTTCCTGTCAGAACATTGGCTTGATATGTTTTTAGTGGTTGAGTTAACTTAAGGGAGAAAAGTATGAATTTTTTATTCTTATCATAACTTTAAGATGACATGGTACATAAATCTGTCAGCTTTGGCAGTGGGCGGATCCTGGAACTGGAGCCCGCGGGTGATCATGTCAGGGCTGTGGCTTGGCAGGTCGTGACAGCTTTGCTGTCAGTTGAGGTGTCATTATACATTGCTCAATATCTTTCAGTAAAAAATGTATAAGACTGGATGTTTTGTGCTATTTGTCATACAGGTTTCGCCTAAGGGAAAACCCTCTTTGAACAAATGACACAGTATGACATGAAACAAGTCAGGCAGACTTGTACATCAAAGCAAGTAAAAATGAAAATTGGAGGGGAGTACATACGGTGGCATATATTACAGAAAACATTTAACCGCAAAATAAAACTTCATTATTTTTTGAAAGATTTTGTTTAAAATAAACTATAATATTTAATAAAGCATGATGTACGCCTATTGCAAACAGGGCTTCTGTTACAGATCAAGCTTTTTTGCAGAGTTGTTTATGTTTTTCAAAAAGTAGTGCAGGGGTCCGTTCTTCGTACGCCGCTAACTCAGTTAGCTGGATTTGATTGTGGTGGATTTGTCCTGATCTTGGATTGTTTCGTTCTTCAAAGCGAATCTCGAAAAGAAAAGTATCTTGCATGAATATATGGATGGATGTATTTAAACATAAATACAGTATATGTATACATGTGTGTGTGTGTGTCTGTGGTCATCATTCGTGTGTTAATCTCCGTGTGTGTGTCTAATCATATGTAACAATCCCCCGAATGTATTATCCCCCGATTGCGTCTATATAAGTGGAGGTTATTTTCTCAAATCTGTCGCAGTCATGTCTTGTCCGTTTATGAGAGAGCAACCGGTTACTGAAGGTATGAGGATTATACGCAGAGTTTTTCAAATTCCTCATGTATTGCGTGATAGACAGCAATTCTATTGCGTGATTGTAATGCTGTACTTCTTACTATACTTGTTCTTCTACTTCACTTTTACACTGTAAACCCGATTAAGTTGGCAAAACTCAAAATATTTGAGGTCATCAGTTACATAAATTTTTTAAAGACAACAGAACTATCAATATTTGAATTTGTTGCAAATAGAGTAAATTCAATCCAGCGCGGGAACCGAACCCGGGTCTTTCGCATGGCAGGCGCAGCACCGACCACTGAGCCACCAGAGCGCTTTAGATTTAAATTGCTGGAACTTTGAGGTGACACTTACTGTTACTGTTACTTAAGTACTTATGATTACTTAAATTATCAAATTTGTTCAGCTAACTTTAAATTAATACAAATAGGATTTGAGAGCGTATATTATATATATATACATACACACACACAGACACACACACACACACACACATATATATAACATGTAACACGGGCAGCACTCACGTATTTAATAACTTTATTTTAAATTATCTTTATTAAAGTTTGAAATTCTCCATAACCCTCTAATAAAAGCTTTTGCTCCGCTTGACAAAAAAAAAAAAGCTGCCCTTTTGCCATTTCGTCAACCAATCGCAGGGGTTGTGATCAGTGTTTCTACTGTCGATGCATGTCGCCTTTTAAACAAACGCACGAACGCGCAATAATCCTAGACAACTCAATCCAGCGATACTAATCATCAACAACAGGTGTGTCGAAGAACCGAATTAGCCGCATCGTAATTAGCGCGATGATCTCGTCTTAGATCTGTCATCTCGGATTTTTCAAGCGACGTACGAAGAACGGACCCCAGCATGCGTCCCTTGTGTCCCTAACATGCTTTGTTGACAAGTTGTCTATTGTTGTCCCTTTTTTGTATAGAAATTGATATTTTTAGATTAACTTAAAAATGGAAAAATCTGCATTGTTAATTTATGGTGTGTTGTGAATTTACTGTATGTCGTTGCATGTACACTACAGAGCAACAGTTTGGACACCCCTTCTCATTCAAAGAGTTTGAATTTGTATTATGGCAAGAAAAAAGCAGCTAAGTAAAGAAAAACGAGCGGCCGTCATTACTTTAAGAAATGAAGAATTGGGAAAACTTTGAAAGTGTCCCCAAGTGCAGTCACAAAAACCATCGAGCGCTACAAAGAAACCGGCTGACATGCGGAACGTCCCAGGAAAGGAAGACCGAGAGTCGCCTCTGCTGCGGAGGATAAGTTCATCCGAGTCTCCAGCCTCAGAAATCGTAGGTTAACAGCAGCTCAGATCAGAGAGCAGGTCAATGCCACACAGAGTTCTAGCAGCAGACACATCTCTAGAACAACTGTTAAGAGGAGACTGTGTGAATCAGGCCTTCATGCTAGAATATCTGCTAGGAAACCACTGCTAAGGACAGGCAACAAGCAGAAGAGACGCGTTTGGGCTAAAGAACACAAGAAAGAACACAAGAAAGAACACAAGAAAGAAAACCTGCTGAATGAGAAGGTGTGTCCAAACTTTTGGTCTGTACTGTACAAATCCAGCTAACTGAGTTAGCGACATATGTAGAACAGACCCCTGAACTATAGGAGAAAAAAAAAATCAAGCCATATGGCAAAAAAGGCAGAACAACCATGGTAACTCAACAAATGCAAGACAAAACACAGAAGTTAAACAGGCTATTTATAATCAACTAATGAGCCTCCTCGGTTCAGGTGAGTGCTCCGATCACCTGACCAAGGTGCATACTTGGAAATGAAGTTTATTTTTAACAAAAACTACAACAAAACACAAGAGTCTCTCAGCGCCAGGTGCCCTCTAGGGGTTGACCCTGACACCAGCAAATTTCTCTAAAATTTGAGTAAACTTAAAAAAGCTGTGCAAAACTTTTTTACGTTGAGGCGGCCTGTTATTTTTATTTTATTTTATTTGTAAAATCAAACAGCTCATCTGGATATGAAAAATTTAACAAAATGGAATCAAAGTCAGAGAGATTTTATGAAAACATAGATGTGGAAAATCTGTCAGCCCAAATTTTTAGCCAAATACAAGGAAAAAGTAATTTAATTAATTATCAATATCAACACTGGAGGAATAATAAAAATCTGGGTTAAACTTTACAGGAGCTAGAATTTTCAGTGAGCAGCAGTTTGCAGAACTGCCCATAGCAAAGGAAACTCCAAAATAAGATCTCTTGTTAATCTCTTCCTTTTCTCCTAGACAGAAATTTGAGAAGCCGACTTTGAGACCGTTTTCTGCATCTCCTCAAAGGTGTCTCGAATGTGTCTAATTACCTCTAAAATGGTTCATATTTATTGTGTGTGACTCACATATACAGAAATGAGCTATCTTGGAGAAATGAATGAGATTTTAGCTGTTTTCTCAATGTTCTCAAATGTGGCTCATTACCTCGAAATCTCAGAGACAGTTCATATTTATCTTGTGTGCGGCTCACATATTTTTTGTTTCCCCAAATCAGTGTTTCCCACACATAAAGTATACAGTATTTGTAAACTGTGCATTTGGGTTTTCTGATATGTTGTATAGATTTAAAAAAATATCATTACTTTAAAAAAAAATGTAAGCTTTACTACTACTGGCATGACAATGCAAAAATGTAGAACTCACAAAATATATATAAAACATATATTTCATACCAGTGGGAAACAATGCATTGTGCAAATTATTTGAACTTCCTGCTTTAGAATTGCAAAAACAAAGTACCCAATGAAGTTTCTCTTTTAATACACCATGTGTTCAATGAAGATATGTAGGTTGATCTCAGATTTGTAGATATGTAGGTTGAACTAAACTCCATTACAACATTGTTTGTAATAGATAAAAAGTTTATTTAAAAATCTAGTTAATTTATTTTAAAAAATTCCATCCACACCATTATATTACTGTACAGTACAGGCAGATGTCCCTAGTTGATCAACATCTATAACCCTCTACAAATGTATTACCTTAATGATTTTTTAAAATTAAACTGGCAAATGGCAAACTTACTTTACATTCTGTACAAATGTCATTACCAATAAAGAACTAAAATACACTATACAGAATATATTTTTATCAAGAAGTGAAGCAGTGAGATAATGTTTGTGTTCAATGATTTCTGTATACACTTATCATTTAAAGCCAAACCTGTTTTTGATTATACATTTATGACTGAATGTTCAACATTTTTTCATGGCCAACCCAATTAAGCCTACAGTACATATAAATTTTAATAAAACATAGTTTCCCACAATTTCTCCCACATATGCTCTAAGTCTGCAAATGTTTAAGTGGCCAGTGTGTTAGAGAAATGTGCTGGGCATTGCCAGTGTCACGTCAGCAAAAACCACTTTAACCATCATTCATCCAGACCTTTAGGTGGCGGTAGTGCACCACCTACGTTGCCTGCCGGAGATCAAATGGTTTGTCTTGGTTTATGAAAACCGAGTTCCATGTATCACGCATGCGCTGCTTGTTATGACACTGAGCGTCACATGATCACAATTGAGCCAATGGTTTTTCTCTCTCTTTTTTGTGGGTAATCATCTCCCCTGCTGGGTCTTAGTGCTCGTCTCTGACATCAGAGTACGCGTGTACTGTTTACTAAAACACTGTGACCACGTGTTTGTGTGTAAAACATCTCTTGTTTTTTGTTTGGATTTGTGTGCGTGAAAGTTTATTATAACACACAAAAGAAAAAGAAAATGTCATTAGAGAGGTTCAAGATCCATTTTCTCTCTCTCTCTCTCTCAGCCTGTACTTTGTGTCTGTGTCTCAGCCTGTACTTCGTGCTCGTCATTGGACAACAACCCCCCACCCCCCCTCTCGCCTTCACTCACTCACACACACACACACACACACACACACACACACACACACACACACACACACACAAGATTAACAAGAGATGTTCCTTGTTAATTTTCCCAATAAGGCAGTGTTTCCGTTTGTGTGTGTGTGTGTGTGTGTGTGTGTGTGTGTGTGTGTGTGTGTGTGTGTGTGAAACACAAATAAGAGATGAGGAAGAGTTACTGTGTAAGACAAGAAGAAGGAGAGGGGAGGGGCTCATTCCTCCTCTACTCTTACTTTAGCTTCACAAACACAGACACACACACACACACACCACACATCGTGTGCATGCACAAACACACTTACACACAGCGCCTGTGTGCATAAACACACACTCATACACAGCGCGTGTGCGCACAAACAGAAACACTTTTTCTCTCTCATCTCCATGATTCTTTTTAAAGGTAAAGTGCAAGTTAATTTGTTTTATTTTTACTTTATATTTTGTATAATTTGTATATTTATTTTTTTGGGCTGTTGAATGAATAATTTGAGTTTCAATTTTTTCTTATGGGAAAATTCGTTTTGATTTACGAGTGTTTCGAAATACAAACACGCTACTGCAGCGAATTATGCTCGCAATCAAAGGTTCCACTGTTATATACTTTAGTTGAAAATTACACAGCTTATGTTTGTTCTTAAATTGCAAAAGTAATTCAAAATATACCTGTGGTTTAACATGTCTACAGTCGTGGCCAAAAGTTTTGAGAATGACACAAATATTAGTTTTCACAAAGTTTGCTGCTAAACTGCTTTTAGATCTTTGTTTCAGTTGTTTCTGTGATGTACTGAAATATAATTACAAGCACTTCATAGTGCTTCAAAGGCTTTTATCGACAATTACATGACATTTATGCAAAGAGTCAGTATTTGCAGTGTTGGCCCTTCTTTTTCAGGACCTCTGCAATTCGACTGGGCTGCTCTCAATCAACTTCTGGGCCAAATCCTGACTGATAGCAACCCATTCTTTCATAATCACTTCTTGGAGTTTGTCAAAATTAGTGCGTTTTTGTTTGTCCACCCGCCTCTTGAGGATTGACCACAAGTTCTCAATGGGATTAAGATCTGGGGAGCTTCCAGGCCATGGACCCAAAATTTCAACGTTTTGGTCCTCGAGCCACTTAGTTATCACTTTTGCCTTATGGCACGGTGCTCCATCATGCTGGAAAATGCATTGTTCTTCACCAAACTGTTGTTGGATTGTTGGAAGAAGTTGCTGTTGGAGGATGTTTTGGTACCATTCTTTATTCATGGCTGTGTTTTTGGGCAAAATTGTGAGTGAGCCCACTCCCTTGGATGAGAAGCAACCCCACACATGAATGGTCTCAGGATGCTTTACTGTTGGCATGACACAGGACTGATGGTAGCGCTCACCTTTTCTTCTCCGGACAAGCCTTTTTTCCAGCTGCCCCAAACAATCGGAAAGTCTTCATCCGAGAATATGACTTTGCCCCAGTCCTCAGCAGTCCATTCGTACTTTTTGCAGAAGATCAATCTGTCCCTGATATTTTTTTTGGAGAGAAGTGGCTTCTTTGCTGCCCTTCTTGACACCAGGCCATCTTCCAAAAGTCTTCGCCTCACTATGCGTGCAGATGGGCTCACACTTGCCTGCTGCCATTCCTGAACAAGTTCTGCACTGGTGGCACTCCGATCCCGCAGCTGCATCCTCTTTAGGAGACGATCCTGGTGCTTGCTCGACTTTCTTGGATGCCCTGAAGCCTTCTTAACAAGGATTGAACCTCTTTCCTTGAAGTTCTTGATGATCCTATAAATTGTTGATTTAGGTACAATCTTAGTAGCCACAATATCCTTGCCTGTGAAGCCATTTTTATGCAACGCAATGATGGCTGCACTGCGTTTCTTTGCAGGTCACCATGGTTAACAATGAAAGAACAGTGATTTCAAGCATCACCCTCCTTTCAACATGTCAAGTCTGCCATTCTAACCCAATCAGCCTGACATAATGATCTCCAGCCTTGTGCTCGTCAACATTCTCACCTGAGTTAACAAGACGATTACTGAAATGATCTCAGCAGCTCCTTTAATGACAGCAATGAAATGCAGTAGAAAGTTTTTTCGGGATTAAGTTAATTTTCCTGGCAAAGAAGGACTATGCAATTCATCTGATCACTCTTCATAACATTCTGGAGTATATGCACATTGCTATTATAAAAACTTAAGCAGGAACTTTTCCAATTTCCAATATTTATGTAATTCTCAAAACTTTTGGCCACGACTGTAGGTAACTAACATTAGTGAGGTCGAGCCTTATTGACATATTAAGTTACATTTTACCTTTCCTTTGTAAAAAAAAAAAAAAAAAGTAAGTTAATGTTACTGCATGACCAGTTTTTGCAAACCAGTAGTTTTATTATAGACTGTTCAGTGTTTAATTGTAGTTAACATGTAACTTTAGAGACATCAGTTAATTATATTCTATAGATAAAGACCGATATGTTTGTTTGTGGAAAGGTTATCTTGGTAATTATGCCCATGCCATCCCCTCTTTGTGTGCATGAAGTTTGCATGTTCTCTCCGTGCTTGATGGGTTTCCTCCAAGTACTCCAGTTTCCTCCCACAGTCCAAAGATATGCAAATTAGGCTAATTGGTGTTCCCAAATTGCCTGTTGGTGTGAAATCAGTGTGTGTCTGTGTATGTGATCCTGTGTTGGATTAGCACCCTGTCCAGGATGTACCCCTCCTTGTGCCCTACGTCTCCTGGGACATGCTTCAGGCCCCACGCGACCCCGGATACAGGATACAGGATTTAGTGTTGTGGTGGACAGAGGTCAGTATGAACACTGACTCATCTCAGGTGGTGTTTGTTGTGGCTCATCACTGTATGCTGTTAATTGAGGATTTTTGATATGTTCAATAAAACTATAATATTACTCATTTGTATTTGATGCTTCTCTTTTATATCTGGCTGTTAAAATTATATAAGCATATATATATAAAGGAGTTATTTCTACTCTCTTGCTCTCTTCCTTATAGATCTGATTTTAACATGTTAAATCTTTCCTGCTGCTATCTTCCTGTCTCCTCTTGCATCTGTTCCTAAAGGTGTGAACGCTCCCACCCTCACCTTTCCATTCTCTCTTTATCGCTCTCTATCTCTATCGTTCCCCATCTCCCCCTAACTCGAGCAAACATCTTGTGATCCGTCCAGCAGACACCTCTCTGTCTTCCTCTCCTTTGATTCTTCAGGATCTCACCAGGACATTTACAGTGGTTTATGTTCTTTGTAGTAACATATGTCAATGGCACAGGCGTTTGGTCAAACATATATAAACTCCATCTTTTGCTGTAAATAAACAGAGACAACGTGTGTGTGTGTGTTTGACTGAGTCTCTCCTGAAAAAGATCATTCTGAGCAACAAAATTTTCCTATGAATGGGAAGTGACATCATCATCTCATACTGGAGTCTTTCCCTAAATGTCTGAATTTGTAAATAATAATAATAATAATAATAATTATTATTATTATTATGTTGGCTTTGTATATGGTCACATAATTTCTCCAAATCTATTTCTGTTTGTGCCATCCTAAAATCCCTGCAGTTAAAAAAAAAAAAAAATTATATTTATCTTGCTTAAAAAAAAAATAATTCAAAATTCTCTACAGTGCAGTTCTGATACAGTCCAATTAACTGAGAAAGTAATTAATTAACACTAACACGAGGTGGCTTTAACACCAGATTTGAACCACACTGAATTATGGGCATGTTTACTGTCTGAACATTTACTGATCTCTAGAACTAAACTAAGACTTTATTAAAAAATAAATCTGACTGTCTGTAGGGTTTTTACTGAGGTTGTGATACTGTCATGGGTCTGGCTGTAGTGGCTACAGGCCAGACCGGCTGATGTAGTGGCCATGGGCAAAATAAGGCAGGCATAAATGCAGAGGGGTGTATAAACAGAAAAAGTCTTTTATTTACAAACTCAAACAGACAAAACAAAGAAACTAAACCAACAAACTCAAACTATAACTAGGGCTCAGGAAAAACACAGGGAACGGCGCGCGAACACAGGGAACGGCGCGCGAACACAGGGAACGGCGCGCGAACACAGGGAACGGCGCGCGAACACAGGGAACGGCGCGCGAACACAGGGATAGGAACTGACAGAAGGAAACATGGGGAACTGAATAGGGGACTGGGGATGAGGAAACATGGAGCTGGAGCTAACTAAAGATACATAGGGGAACTAGACACTAGAGAGACAGGACTGGAGACTAGAGAGACAGGACTGGAGACAGGACCAGGAGCACAGAGTCTAGAGACCAGATGGGTTAGTGAGGTTAGTAGCTACATGGAATACTGGGGACACTGGATGCTGACCTAACCAGGTTAGTATCTAATGGGGTTAGTGGCTAACCAGGTTAGTACTGACCTAATAGTGGGGAACTGAACACAAAAGGCAGGGCACACATGAGGCTATCCCAAACTAGCGGGCTAACCTACTAGCAACCAGAACCACTAGCAGTCAATCCCACTAGAGGCTAGCCTACTGGAGGCTAACCCTTACTAGGGGCTAACCCTACTAGCAATCAAGGCCTACTAGCGGCTAACCCTGCATGAGCGGCCTCATGTGGCTACACAAAACTAAACAGACAAAGAACTACACAAGAAGACCAACACTGGGAAGACACAGAACAGTACTTACACTGTACACAGGAGGAGACACAGCCTAACTAAACATGAAACAGGACGGCTCCATGAATCCACTAGAACAAGGAACATACAGTAAACCAAAACTAGAGCCCTCTAGAAAAACAAAGGTTACAAAACATAAACCCAATATAAACTTAAAGAAACAAAAAGGAATGCCCACATGACGGCCGCTACAAAAACAATCACAAACAACCATACCACACAAATAAACAAACAATGCTCAACCCAGTTTCCCAGAACAAACTGCTATTTATAGAAACTTTAATGAGGCACCTCAGTTCAGGTGAGCACTCATGCCTCGTGCCTTCTGGGAAACTGAGTCGACCAACAAAAACTACAGACAGAGACAGTGACCTCTGGTGGAGGTTCCTAACAGATACTGTATGTTTTAGCTGATTTAACCTGTTCACCACAAACCCAGAGCCCAGACACACATCACTGTACACCAGGGGAAAGTACAAGGACAGTAAAGTTTTATTGCTTTCTCGACAATAACAATTGTTAGAGCGCTATACAGATATAAATTGAATTGAATGGAATTATATTATTTATTATAACTTATAAAACTGTATAATTTACAACTATTAAACATTATATATATATATACAACAAAAAACATTGATTTGTAGACTTGGTTAGTCATGTATTCAAATAAACTGTATTAATATAACTTGTGATAAACAATAGTAATGAATTGAGATGACACAGATCACTCTAGAAGCTGTTTACTGTTAGCCATATGACTTTCTGCCACTGAACCGTTCTGAAAGTAAAATGAAAGTCGCTGAACAACTGCAGTACACAAATGAATGAGTCATGTTTATAGCTTTTTCCACATGCCCGATGTACTGCTATAGAGGCTTTCACCAACATTGCAAAATGATTCCTTATTCATTTTTATTTTACAGATGATTGTATCATAGTCATCAAACGCATGCCATTAGGGAAAAAATCCAGACTATTAGACGATACAGGTCTCATGTGGTGTGTGAGGATCTTGCAAATGCTTATGGGAATGCTTTAAAATAACAAGCCTGATTACAGATAAAACATTGCTTTTCCACTTTTCTTGTAAAAGTCATAACAGAAACGTAGTATTCAGAGCTGTAGGAATAAACCAAACTTAAAACGTTTGTTAAAACATTGGCAACATTGCTAAGAAAAAATATAAACATTATAAACATGTTTATATAACATTAAAAAAAAACACACAAGCCAGAAACTGAATAAAATTGAAGAAAGGGAATTCCCATTAACGCTCCTTAGAGATGGAAGCTTCCAGAGGAGAAGCAATCCAATCACTGCATGCATTATCTAAGTTATCCAACCAAACAGATCAAATAATTCAAGGTGGCAACCCCTAGAGGAGAAGGGACAAAGATTTAAAGAATACATGTTAGGAGTTTTAATGTTAGCACATGCTTTTAGATTACTTTTCACTCTGTTTACAGACTCAAATTCCATATTAGACTGTAAACTACATCATGTCTTACTCTCTCAGCTCAGAAGGACGTCACACAGTCACACTTTAAGAGTCATTCGAGGAAGAATCTCCTTCAGAGGCTGTAAAACATTCACATCCATCACAAAGTGACTAAACACTGTGTATAAATACTGTAGTGGTTTTAAACATCATCATAAAGGTTCACTGACAGGGTTTGGCTGGAACATGTTTGAAGCCTGAAACACAGATGATGGACAGACAGTTAGTATAAAACACATATTAGTATATATATAAAAACTTCACATCTGCCTCCTTCCTCCTCTCACCAGAATTCTTATTCTTCTTCCAGACCACAATTCCAGCAACAATGATGACGAGAGCAACGAAAGCCGCGACAACTGCAGTGATGATAGCAATCGGTGCTCCACCTGTTAAATCAGCACAGAGTCTTTATTATCTGCTGCAGCAAAACATCAGCTTTCACTCCCTACAGCTCTAGTTTATTAGGACCTTTTGGTACTTCTCGCACTAAGTCCTTCTCCAAGCCGCTGTGCTGAACCACGCAGGTGTAGGTGTGTTTCTGCAGCTCCTCAGCTGGGACTCTCAGAATGCTTCTCCTCTGGAAGCTTCCATCCTGGTTGGGTAACGTCTCTCTGAGCTCCACGTCCTCATGCAAGTCCTCTCCGTCCTTCTGCCAGGTGATCACCACTGCTTTGGGGAAGAAACCTGTAGCGTGACACACCACCTCTGGAGAAGATGAGTGCTTCTGGAGCACTGACACCTCGGGAACAACTGCAGAGACACACACACATCAGTTTTACAGTGACTTATATATAAATCAGTCCTTCCATCCATTCATCTTCAACCGCTTATCCAAAATCGGGTCATGGGGTAGCAGTTCCAGCAGGGAACCCCAAACTTTCCTTTCCCCAGCCACATCAACTAACTCTGACTGGGGAATCCTGAGGTGTTCCCAGGCCAGTGTGGAGATATAATCTCTCCATCTAGTCCTTGGTCTGCCCCGTGGTCTCCTTCCAGCTCCCTAGGGAGGCGTCCTGGTGACATCCTTACTAGATGCCCGAACTACCTCAACTGACTCCTTTCCATGCAAAGGAGTAGCAGCTCTACTCTGAGCTTCTCACAGATAACTGAGTTCTCATCCTATCTCTAAGAGAAAAGAGAAACCTGGAAACCATCACCCGGGTCAAAGAGGAGGGAGAAGATTGACCCTGCCCGGAAGGAAGCCCGGGGCTCATGTCTGCAAGCACCTGGTGGCCGGGTCTGCCACGGGGCACGACCGGGCACAGCTCGAAAGAGCAACGTGAAAACCTGTCCTCCCCCATCTTGTGGTCCCACCACCTGCGAAACTGCTGGGGTAAGGTGCGCTGCTATTTGGGTGAGGTGCCAGAGGGGTGTGGGAATACTCACAAGTCCCCGGTTGAGTGCCATGACGTTGGAGTTTACCCCAATGGGCGAAAGGGTCGCCTCTCTGTGCCTGAGGGTCAGGGGGGGAGACTCTCACTGTTGTCTGTGCTTACGCACCAAACAGCAGTTCGGAGTATTCTTCCTTCTTGGAGACTCTGAATGGAGTATTGCATCAGGCTCCAGTAGGTGATTCCATAGTCTTGCTGGGGGACTTCAATGCACATGTGGGCAATGATGGAGATACTTGGAGGGGCGTGATTGGGAGGAACAGCCTCCCTGGTCTAAACCCGAGCGGTGTTTTGTTATTGAATTTCTGTGCTAGTCATGGATTGTCCAGAACAAATACCATGTTTGAGCATAGGGATGCTCATAAGTGTACTTGGTATCAGAGCACCTTAGGCCGAAGGTCATTGATCGATTTTGTGATCGTATCATCTGACCTGAGGCCATACGTCTTGGACACTCGGGTAAAGAGAAGGGCAGAGCTGTCAACTGATCACCATCTGGTGGTGAGTTGGGTCAGGTGGCAGGGGAGGCCACTGGACAGACCTGGTAAGCCCAAACGTGTAGTACGGGTGAATTGGGAACGTCAGAGTTGTCAATGTTTAAAGCTTCTATCATTGAAGCTGCAACTGTAAGCTGTGGTCTCAAGGGGCGGTAACCCTTGAACACACCCTCGGAGGAGCGTGGTGGACACCTGTGGTTAGGGAAAATGTTAGGCAGTTGCAAGGTACCGGTGGGCTCGAAGGACAGTAGCTGCAGTGATAGCAGTGGCAAAGCAGCGGGTGTGTGAGAAGCTCGGAGAATCCATGGTGAAGGACTTTCGCGCGGCACCAAGGTGCTTCTGGAAAATCTTCTGGCACCTCAGGGGGGAAACGGAGAAACACTCAAGCGGTGTACAGCAAGGATGGGACACTGCTGACCTTGACTGAGGAGCAGTGGAAAGAGCTCTTTGAGGAACTCCTGAATCTGACTAATCCACTCTCTGTTGCAGAGACAGAGCTGGAGGATGACGGGGGGTCGGCGTTGATTTCCCTGGGGGAGGTCACTGAGGTAGTCAAACAACTCCACAATGGCAAAGCCCTGGGAATTGACAAGATCCGTCTGGAAATCCTGAAGGCTCTGGGTGTTGAGAGACTGTCTTGGTTGACACGCCTGTTCAACATTGCGTGGAAGACTGGGACAGTGCCTAAGGAGTGGCAGACTGGGGTGGTGGTACCCCTTTTCAAAAGGAGGGACCAGAGGGTGTGTGCCAACTACAGAGGCATTACACTACTCAGCCTCCCTGGGAAAGTATACTAAGGTGCTGGAAAGAGGGTTCAGCCGATTGTCAAACCACAGATTGAAGAGGAACAATGTGGTTTTCGTCTTGGTCATGAAACAGCGGACCACCTTTTTACCCTTGCAGGGATCCTGGAGGGGGCGTGGGAATATGCCCATCTAGTCTACATGTGTTTTGTGAATTTGGCGAAGCCATATGATCGCGTCCCTCTGGATTTTATGTGGGAGGTACTGCAGGAGTATGAGGTAAGGGGGTCACTTCTCAGGGCCATCCAAATAAAGGCGCAGCCGTGGTGGAGAGGTTATCCAGTTTGGTGGGCTAAGGATTGCATTGCTGCTTTTTGCAGATGATTTGGTCCTGATGTCATCATCAGTCTTTGACCTGAAATGCTTGCTGGATCGGTTTGCCGCTGAGTGTGTAACGGCAGGGATGAGGATCAGCACCTTGAAATTTGTGGCCATGGTTCTCAGCAGGAAACCGATGTATTGTCTACTCCAGGGAGGGAGCGAGTCATTACCCCAAGTGAAGAAGTTCTCGGGGTCTTGTTTACAAGTGATGGAACATTGGAACATGATATTGGTCGGAGAATCGGAGCAGTGGGGGCAGTATTGCAGTCGCTTTACCACACCGAAAAGAGAGTTGAGCCAAAAGGTGAAGCTCTTAATCTACCGATCGATCTTCGTTCCAACCCTCACCTATGGTCATGAGCGTTGGGTCATCACAGAAAGAACAAGATCGCGAATACAAGCGGCCGAAATGGGTTATCTCAGAAGGGTATAGAAATCAGTGAATTATGAAAATTATGACTTTCGTTGAGTTTTCACAGACTCACATATGAGGAAAAGTGTAAGATGCAACGTAATTCTGTTAGAGGTGTACGACATGATTTTTCCTCTAAACAGTAAAATTAAAGGTTGTCATGTAATCAATGGTTTAAAAATATGCAGATGTACAAAGCAGTTAGAAAACTATAATTAGATATTAAACTACATATAATGTAAAAGGTCTATTAAAAATAGACACATTTGTGTCTGTGCATGTTTGTGTGAGTGTGTGCTGTGGTGAAGGAGTGTGTTATTAGTGTGTACACTATCAGTGTGTGTCTTTCTGTTTGTGATTGTGTGTGTGTGTGCTGCAGTTACAATAACAGATTAGGTCACACACTCTACCTTTCCGCTCCAGAGTCTCTCTGCCGTAAACCAGGTACTTCTTTAACAACTCGATACACTCTTCCTCCAAGAAGTTGTTCACAGTATTAGCCCAGGTTGCATCAGCATCCCATATGTGTTTAGTGATGACGGCTTGAGGTGTCGGAGCGATCCAGGTCTCACTTCTCAGGTCCAGACTGATGAAATCTTCTCCATCATAACCGTCCTGGTAGTAGCCTTTAGTGCTGCCGTCATCATCCAGCTCACAGCCGTACATCCTCTGGACTGTGTGAACGCCTGCACACACACACACACACACAAATCAATCACACACCTTTCATTTAAGTTTGACTTTTGATTTCTATTTTGTATTTTTACGTACTGGTTTTTTTTATCTTAATAAGCACAAATTTTTTTGCCAGCATGCTATCTTGACAGATTATTGTGTGTTGCATCTTTAAATCTCTTGCGTTTCGTTTCATGTTTTCCATGTTGCCGATTTTGCTTTGTTTTCTCACCCCTCGTCACATGATTACAGCTTAGTTTAATGTCTCGGCACTGCTACATCGCGGACCAATTTCACGGCTCTGATCCAACGCCTTCACTTTAACTACTACGGCTCCGCCTGAGCACTTCTCACGCTACAGACGATCTGAAGCGCTTGCTGCCTGCACCTACACCCGGATTCATTTGTTTTATTTTTACTTTATATTTTGTATTGTATACATGAATATGTTTGTTTTGTGGACCAAACCCTCTGAGTTTCCATTATTTCTTATGGGGGAAATTCACTTTGACATACAAGTGTTTTACATTACAAGCATGTTTCCGGAACAAATTATGCTCACAATCCAAGGTTTACCTGTACTCACTTTCATATAAAATACTGATCAAAGCTGTGTGTGTGTGTGTGTGTGTTTCACCTTCAGTCTGATTATAGCGCTGCATCAGTGTGGCCACGTCGCCTCTGAACATCTCCTGCGTAGTCTGCATCACCTCTGTGTAACTGTCCCAGTGCTCCGGATCATCATCACTGATCCTCTGTATCCACTCTGTCTTTGGGACGTTCCTTCCGACGTTGCTGTCGTAGTACTCGATCTGCACTCCATCCAGCTGACTGAGAGAAATGAATTCTGGGAAATGTATTCCTGACGTGACTCCTGTGTCGAAGATCTGCAGAGTGTGTGGCTCTGTAAAAGTGTGTACATAGACCTTTATACTGTGTTAGTACCTGATGAGGTGCAAAAATGCAAAAGAATCTATGTATCACTATTACTGTATGTGTGTGTGTGTGTGTGTGTGTGTGTGTGTGTGTGTGTGTCAATAAACTGATCAATAAATTTGTTTGTAAAATTATAAATTAGATTGTTAAATGAGTTTATTGATTAATGGATCCATATCACAGTGTGTGTGTGCGTGCGCGTGTGCGTGTGTGTGTGTGTGTGTGTAAATTAAAAATATTTAATTCTTTTTGTTACACAATCACTCCAAATATGATAAAGTCCTATCTCGAATGAGTCCAAAATTATGATTCATGAACATGTACGGAAAATAAATACACACACACACACACACACACACACACACACACACACACAAACTGCAAAGTTCCAAACACTCTTAAAAGCCATTCACAAAAAATAGATCTAACATCTTCCATAACCTTCCATAAATAATTAGTCATTATCTATAATAGTGAAAACATATATTATATATTTGATAGTTTTAAAATATTTTCAAACTCACCTCCTGATGAAAACTTCACAAAACATGTGAGTAAAATAAGCAGGGTCCTGGTTACTGTACTGGGAATCATGTCTATTTCTCAGTGTAGATCATAATGACATTAAACGGAAAGGATTTAAATAAACCAAGTACCACTTCAACCATTTCATAAACCGGAGAGTAGAATTAAATGTAAACACTTCCTCCTCTTCAGTTCACCAGGACTAACCTGTTACTGAAAACAAACAAAATCCCATCAATTAAAATTCACGACTGAGTTCGTGTCATCTGTTACTAACCAGAAATGACGCGTGCTAATTTATACAGAAAATGAAACTCACGCACACACACGCACACACACGCACACACACACGCACACATGCACACATACACTTAAAATAAGGGCGCAATAAGAGATTAATGGTTTATATTTGACTTTTTAATTTTGTTAGAACTGTTATAAACCCCATACGGCATCATGATGGCGTGTGTCCCGCATTAAACAATGCATTAAATCCACTGCAGAAGTGTTCTGTGCATCAGAGCTACAGATTTAAAGATTCATGAAACTTCCAAACTCTGTCTGGTAGAAAATGCTACTCAGACCTAACCATGGAATAACAGTTGAGCTCATGGATCGTTCCCTGTCACACAGATTGACCTCACGTCTGAGACCAAACCACACACTGATAATACTGGACGTGTGTTTAATGACTCCACGTGCTGCTTTGAGATTATCGTCATCGCTTTTGCAATAGACTGAAATGAAGCATGGATCTGCCGCTTTGTCAACAACATCAACAAGCTCTTCTTTCATCTTTGAATACATGACATGTCTAAAACGTATCCCACGCCATAAACCCGACACACATGGACGAATATTTTGGTGAAAGTACATTTAAGTCCATTATACTGAGCGGCGTCTTCAGTGTGCACTACGGTTTAAGACACAGGATAAAACTCCCCTTGCAGACCTGCAGTGTCACCTAGCACATCTGTACAGAGCAATTACACAGTGTGTGCTGTATAATGTGGGAGAAGGGTACAGATAATTAGATCATTTATCCGATTCTAAGATTTGCTTTAAGAATAAAACCCTTGTTCATTTTTGCAGTCCTTCTGCAGTACTGCAGTGGGGAATTCCAAAATGTCTGGAAAAGCCCTTGTACAGTATGTATTAATAAACTCCCTCTACTGGTCCAGTGTGTTACTGCACTTACACACCTGCAGTCATTTATGATGTTTTCCGTCACTGGCGTTGATTTCCAGCAGGTAGAACTACACATGTACAGTATAACAGTGTGGACTGACGTCAACTACGTCTTATAAAAGACCACAGACAACTGACAAAGCTGAATTCCTTATTGAAGTCAGGATAAATGAAACTAGACTAACTATAACAGCGTAAAAGGGACACGGCTTCCTCATAACTTTCTATATTTTATTCTTTAGCATGTTCACCTGCATGTCAAACTAAAATGATTTAAGCATATTTTACACATTTTAAACTGTTCATTGAGGACATTTTAGAATAGAGATGGTGTGTGTGTGTGTGTGTGTGTGTGTGTGACCCACGGCAACAGGCAAATGGATGAACCTTTCCCAGTACACTAGTGTTGGGGTGAATGTAGGGTGAATTTTGGGGGCATCTTCATGGCCGAGAAAGGTTGTTCAAGCTAACGACACAAACCAGAGCACCACAAGTCCGGTTAGTTAGTAGTTAACCAGGTACGCAGTGAGCAGTCTTAGATGAAACTCCTTCCTGACAGGCTTTGAGAATGTTGGATGTCACTTTGCTGGTGGGAAGGGAGCCTAGAAAGGTATAGAATAGATGTAGATACGGTGATCTTACATGCACAGCCTACTGTTTTAACTTCGTTTGATCCAATCAGAATCAGGCTGATGATGTCACCAACTTGCGGAAGAGACGCATCTCCAGTACGACCGAGCTAAAGTCTTCGATCATACAGGAGATGCAGCAATAAAGCTGGAAGGCACTTTCATTTACGTCTTACACATTTTTCTTCTTTGTTTTCCGTTTCGCTGCCGATCTTTCATCACACGTTAGCTGCGTTCTATTTGATTCTTTTCCTCATTCCTTCACCTCCACTTGAATCACTGAAATAAATGAACTTTTCAATGATGTTCAGACTTTTTTTAATTTATGGCGATGCGCCTGCAGTGTCTTTAATTAGAAGTTAGTGATGTAATAGATTAATGTTGGACTTTGCTTCACTAGTCTCTTTATGATTATGTAAATATGCGACTTATACGCGTCAGGTTAGATGCTTATTGCATTTCATTGGCTTTGCACACGTACCTGAATCTGAATCAAATTCATTTTAATCTCATCTAGTTAGCGCTAAACTCAACTCACCTTCATGCAGTTATGGACACTGAAACAACTTGGAATGGTTGAACTATATCTTGAATTATGAAGTCGATCAGAGGTTTGTATCCAATCAGAAGTCAGACCTGGTTCCGCCTGTTCACGTGACAATTAGCTAAGTGGCTGGAATGAATTTCTCGCATTTATGCGTAACACAAAACACAAAGACGGGTGTATAGTTGTATATGTATTTACAATGATATCAATTCATAAAACTGATTCATGAAAAGCCAAGCGAAGGCCATTTCTCCCTGTTGCAGAGTTTCCAGATGTTTCTCATTATACAACAGTTAGTTCTGAGCGAGTAATCTGATTGGACGAGAGGAATTCCACAAGCCATGATAATGGGCGGGAACAGCACCGGGACGTTAAGCTCCAGTATGTGTCTCACTCGTCGTCCCGGGTGTTGTCCAGCGGTTAATGACACTAACTGCGTGTCTCGGCGTGGGTGAGAGTCGGGCTGTACGGTCCGCAGTACTGAGGAGAGAGCAGCTGCCTGACCACGCCCACATTCACACCCAGTCACAGAAGCACTTTCAGCAACAACACACATCTGATAACGTCTCTGCAGTAATCGCTTCTAATCGCCTCTGAACCGCCCGTGTCGTTCTGTTCACGGCTAACGCTTAGCTACAAAGCTAACTAGCTTCTAACACAAGGCTGAATCCCAAATCCCTCTCTAACCCCTGATCAAGGGCACTAATTAGTGTGTGTGTAACTAGGGATTATTAACCTTGCATATCGCACTAGCTTTGTGTTTCATTCCATTTACAATTGAACCCCAGAACCCGGAAGTGAAATGGAGCTGATATTCTAAAGTGGAATAAGTGGAAATGTATAGTAAGTAAGCAAATAAATAAATACAAATGGTAAGTAAGTAAATCTGATAAGTTTCTCAGGACCTCCGTGGTTTATTATTGTCACCTTTGGGCTACAGAGTGCCAGTAAGAATTTAAAACTACTTCCACCTCCTGTTAATTTTACACGACTGTTGGTCTCCCGCTCCGCCAGTCAGGGTTAGTTAGTTCTGCTAGGCGTGGAACCATGCGTGTGGGCGGAGCCAAATAACTGGCTAAATAAAGAAACAAATCATAATCTGTTGATAGTAAATGCCGTTTGTCGAACTGTTGTATAAAGGCGACATTACAGTAAAGGTTGTGCTGTTACACTGTGTATCAGCATGGCTGTAACATCGGGCTGCTCCCTCGTGTCCTCCGCATCACAGCCGTGCTGATATTCAGTATATCCTTGAGTGTAATATTGCTTAATCATATTGATAGAGGGAAACATATCATTGACATGAGATGTCAATTGTGTGGTTTTATTTCATTCCTGTTGTAAAATAAACATAACATGTATCAGATTCTTAGCTTAGAAATGACAAATAAAGCCGTATGTACAGTCGATAAATCTTGGTTTTTAGCCATTTCATTTAAAGCAAGACACTCTCGTAAAGCAAAACATTCTCGTAACAGCATACACTCAACCGTCGAGAGAGAGAGAGAGAGAGAGAGAGATTGTGTTACAATATAGTTGATTGAGATAAAATGTTAACTAAGAGAAGATTTTCACCCAGCTGTAGGTTCATCGTTCATATAAAAGCTGCATATGTAAGAAGGCTTGAAGGGAAGGTATTCGCTTGCCTGCTTTCACATGCATAAGGGAATTTGTGACCGTCCTTCCAGAAGTGCATTTGATGACAGACACTGATGTTGGACGAGAAGGCGTGGCTCACGGTCTCCGCTCGAATCCATCCCAAAGCCGTTCTATAGGGTTGAGGTCAGGACTCTGTGAAGCTCATCCATGTGTTTATAGACGTTGCTTTGTGCACTGGTGCGCAGTGATGTTGGAACTGGAAGAGGGCCGTCCCCAAATTGTTCTCACGAAATTGTCCAAAATGTCTTGGTATGCTGAAGCATTAAGAGTTCCTTTCACTGAAACTAAGTGAACTCCTAAAGAAACACCAGTTACATTCAAGCAGCGTCTATAAACGCATGGATGAGCGAGTCCTGAGTCCTGACCTCAACCCCATAGAACAGCTTTGGGATGAATTAGAGCGGAGACTGTGAGACAGGTCTTCTCGTCCAACATCAGTGTCTCACCTCACAAACGTGCTTCTGGAAGAACGGTCAAAAATTCACATAAACATATATATATATATATAATATATAAGAGAGAGAGAGAGAGAGAGAGAGAGAGCACAATGCAGACACCAGTCAGTTATTTGGTTTCTTCTCCTCTGTTTTTCTCTCCAAATCCATACAGGTTTGAGATTCTCTTGGCTTTTTGATGTGAAATATAATCCACTTGAAGTTGAAGAACTTGTCCTGGACATACATAAGATAACGTCCTCTGATATCAGGCGATGTAACAGTTAGTTAGAATGATGAGCAGTTAGCTAACACATCTTACTGCTGATGTCTGTGCATCAGATCTTATGTAATGTCATGTGATGTGACTGTAAGCATAGCAATAACTGCTGGCAGATGAAAAGGCTTTTTTTTTTAAAATTTTTTTATCCCTGATTCCATTTCTCCTGCGTGGTGACCAGGAACGGCGGACACAGCAGGCCACTTCCCAGCATGCTTTGCTCCTGAGCTATGATTTTTACGCAGAGGTTTTCCTGCCGCTCTTTTGCGGCTATGTGCTCCGTGACGTCGAAGCGAAGGCCACATGCAGGTGGGATAATCGAGTCCTCGGCGTGATGGTGCACGATGTCTCCGTTAGTCTCCGAGCCGATCTGAAGTCTGATGGTCTCTCTGGCCACTACAGATAAGTCCACGGGGAGGAGAACGAAGGCGCTCTGCGGATGTTGGCCGGGGCTGCACTGTCTCCTGGAGGACCAGCAAAACTCTTCATGTTCAGCTGGAGACAGAAAAAAAAGAAGCATGAAACTAATTTGCTTCGTTTGCTTAAATGATCAAATGTTGGTTTTAATTGAGGGAAAAAAAAGCTTAGATTTGACTAGAAAGACTTAAACAGTATGAGATCGTGTTTTTAGAGTAAAGCATACAGAACTGTCCCGTGCAAAAGTAAGACAGATAAATATATATATATATAGAGAGAGAGAGAGAACTATAGGCAGTTTTATATCTATATATCTATATACTGCAGCTGCATTAAAGACCACCGTAAGATCAGACATTAGCAAGAAACAAGTTTTACAACAATAGACAATAAATTATATATATAAATATATATATATGTGTGTGTGTGTGTGTGTGTGTGTGTGTGTGTGTGTATATATCTGTAGGTATGTCTGTCTGTCTCTCTATTTATCGATCTAGCTACCTATCTAAGATCAGACATTAGCAATAGACAATAAATGAAACCAATTAAGCAGAATTATGTATAATATATGGAAATTTGTGAAAGACAAGACAAGGAGAGAGCGCGCGCAAGCCTTCGACTCGAGCTCACCCGCACGTGCGTCTGCGAAGCGGATGGTCATCTTCCTCTGCAGCTCGAGAACAGCCCTGTAGGTCCGATAGGTGCAGTCCAGGGTGCAGGCGGACGGCACGCTCACGTCTGCGCGCGCTTCCCTGAGAATGCCGTCCTCGTCACTGCAGTCCCACGCGCCGTCCTGCGCGAGCACCAGCGCGAACACAGAGCACACCGTTCCCCAGGGCAGAAAGCACGAGCGGACACACGCCATCGCACTCCAGAGATTCAACACGTCTCACTTCTAACGTCTCGCTTCTGCTGCTCGTCTCGGATCCTCGCTTGTGTGTCAGATTGACTTTGTCCCCCCCCCGTCCTAGTTTTTTTTTTGTACCAAACCTCAGGCAAGATGAAGGAAAGAAAATGAAGCAAGACAAGAGAGAGAGAGAGAGAGAGAGAGAGAGAGAGACCTGGCAGAGATCTCAGTGCCCAATGAGCTGGAATTGTGAATGATCTAATCACGAGGCGTGTTTTACAGAGCTGTGCCAGCCAAGTCCTGGGGGAAAAGAAAGAAAGAAAGAAAGAAAGAAAGAAAGAAATCTGCCTGGAAGATATAGAAATAAAATCGTCTGCAGTATTTCAAGTCAACAAATTAGATCTGACTAAAGATATTTGAATGAACCCATGGAAAAAAGTGTCAAAGGCAGTGTTGAGCAAAATAAGAAAATGGGTCTAATAAGGCAAATCTGTATGAAAGAACGAGTCGAAAAACACTGAGAATGTTGCATGAAGCTTTTATTTAGTGAAATACATGATACACACATGTAAAGTCAAACATTACTGGTGTAGATATTGCTTTGGTGATTTGCAAACAAGCATAAAACATGCAGTGATGTAGGAAAAAACACACACACACACACACACACACACACACACAGTGTAAATAGGAATGAATGTGCAGCATGTGCTCGGTCAGTGTTATTCACAATTACAAGACAATGTGAGTTCAGGGAAAGTGGACTGACAGAGGAGAAAACAGGACGCAGCTTTAATCTCAGGTATGGGACGAAATGGACCTGCTGTAGTACAACAAGCTCTCAAATATATACTAATTAATCAAAACGTGCCCCTTTTCTAGGAAGAATGAAACAACAGCGGGGCACAGCTGCACGCCAGCCTTGAAACCAACGTGGAAAGACATGAAATACAAAATATGCACTTTTTGGTTTCTGCACCGCTCGCTTAACACACTGGGGTTATGGTGTCTATTCAAATCCGGGAGGCCCGCACGGGGAGACGTCTGGCTCGGTTAGACTCGGTTCGCTGCTCACATTTTTGCAAGGAACCCTAGCTGTTATCTAATCCCTTTCCAGAGTCCGGCTATGAAGCTATGAAGCCATGCATATTTAATAATAATAATAATAATCATCAAAAAACAGTCAGGAGAATAAAAGTTTCAGTGAGATTTATTAGGTGAAATATTTGACTCTTGAGGATCGTCCAAGAAAAGACCACCGAAGCAAAGATCTCTGTGAAATGTCCGACACTTTGGTTTTTATCTGTATCTATTGCTAAAAAATAATGATATAAAAAAAGAGTGAAAGAGCTGCTCAGTGTTAGCTCATCGTCGTATCCCGATCGGTGCGACACGGCGACAGACCTGCGTGACGTGAAGGAGGAAGGGGAGGCACGTGTACGAGTCGAGGTGGCGGTGGTGGTGGTGGTGGTGGTGGTGGTGGTGTTTATCACGGTTGAAGGGCCCGGGGGTCACCGTCGCCATGGCTGCAGCCGCACTCTCGGGGGAGGGAGACGGTGCTGATGACAAGGGAGCTGGTTTCATCCAGGTAAAGGAAGGGCACAGGGTCGAACGAGGTCACCTGGCAGCACGGGGTCTGTGAGAGAACAGAACGAGAGAACGTCAACGTGCGGAAAAGAAACGCAATTTAACAAGAGTCATTCATGTGACTTGACAATTCTATTATGAGATTATTCTCAAATCCCTGTATGGCCTAAGCCTAGGTTTATTATTTTACACTAACAAGCTTGATATTATCTTTTCTTTATCGGATTAACATCGTCATGTCCTATTACTTGCAAAGTTACGGTTTATTTGCTCAGATCAACCTGCAGTGTCACCAAGTTCCCATGTAAACATCACGAGGTCACTTATAACCTCATTTGTTCTTTTATTTTTTATCTCTAGAAGCATAAGAAGTTCAGAAATGTGCTCTTCAACCAGCTTCTAGGAACCAGGTCAGTACATCTAAACACTGGGATGTAAAAATAGACTCGTGTCTCGAACGCATGTCTTTTCATTTATCGTTTCTGCAGAACTGACCGGTGAGGGAGGGTCCTGTGCCGCCGGGTCATCGTCTCTGCTGGTAAACACGCCCTGACTCAGCTGTGGGACGCCCCCGCTGCACTGGACAAAGGTGAAGCTCTCGGGGTAAATGATCCACTCGTCCCAGCCCAGGTCTGATACGTTTATATATATATATATATAGAAATGAGAGGAAACACTGGATCATGAAGAACTTATTAAAAAATCTTCAGTGGTGTCTTTTGATACGGAGAACACAGAAACGAACCTTTAATAAAAACCTGGGAGGCCAACTTGCAGCACTGGAGTTGGGTTGATGATGATGATGATGATGATGAAGGTGGTGATGATGGCAGTGGCGTGTTGCCTTGAAGGCATAATAAAAAAAAAAAAAGCAAATGATTTTCCAACTGTACCTCAACAGGTCAAATCAACCACAAGAGATGTGTTTCAGGAGATCCCTTTACCTTCTCCGTGTTGCTCTCCAGGGCTCGAGTTTCTGGTGGCTTTGAAGGAGCTTTTCCACTGCTCTCGAATCTGAGCCATCCCAGGAACGGACACGCGCGGCTCGCTCTGTAGGTTCAGAGAATCCAGCACGGCCTTGCGTACGCTCTGATGTAGATCTCCCAGGCACCTGGCAAGAGAAAGCCACCATACATAACATGCTCGGTGCAGAGACGGTTTAGGACGTGCGTGAGTTCAAACATATGTATATTTAAAGATTTCCCAAAGTATTATTTGCAAATTGGTAGAAAGATTTTCCCATGCTGCATGCTTCTATATCAAAAACACTAAACGCTTTTTATGTTTTGAGCTTTGCATGAACTAATAAATCAGCGTGACCGAGGACAGGCTGGCGTTTCATGCCAGGTTTGGAGCGTGAAACTTGTCTCTGCTCGCAGATTGATGGGTTTCATCGCACGAAAGAACAGCATGTAATCGGATTCCTGTTATGGGTCAGAACAAGTTCTCCCTTCAGAGAAAGAAGGCACGTCGTACAAAACTGTGGCTCGGAAGCTATTTAAGGAAGTGAATGGCAGGGAAAATAAATAAATAAATAAATAAATAAATAAATAAATAAGCAAGCCAGGCCTTGGCTCCGGACTTGTGGCCCGGACCGACGTTAAAGCTGTAAATCTGTTTCTCTGCAAGGATTTAATGAGCTAAAAGACTAAAATTGTTTTAAATGTCAAAAAAATGTAAAGGTGAAAAAAAATTTGACTGAGACAAATGAATATGTACAATAGGTTTGAATTACATCTGAAATAAGAAGAACACCACCACTTGATGAATGATGTCAGACTTTACCAAAATAAGGTTTACCAAAATAAAATAAATAAAAAACAATTCAAACCCTTGTCTGACTAACAGATGATCTCGATAAATATCCCGTGCAACAGTGACCGTGCAGAATATTTCCCATTGTGAGCATGAAAACAAGCTAAAAGTTCAAATCTGTGATGCTCACCTGTTCACCCTGACGATCGGAGGAGACTGAGCATCCGCCGGTTCTTCCGGTGAAGGACGGAGGATGGACGCTTTTCCCGGATGACAAGCGACCAGCGCCAGTGACACAAGCAGCCCCAGAGACATGTCTGCGGTTAGAGGGCGGGAAAAAAAGATATGCTTTGCCGATGCTTTGTCTCGGTCCTGCACGGAGCAAAGAGATGCTGGTCCCGTGGGCTGCGATGTCGAGTAGGAGCGCGATGGAGGGAAGGGAATAGCTGTTGTTCCTAACAGCCTGAGAAAACCTGCGCTTTATCTACATGTAGACCCGGTCTGACCTTGGGATGCTCTACATTGTTTTCATGTCTCACCATTGGGAGATTAAATGAGAGAATGGAAAGGATTCAAAAGGAAAACTTTTTTTTACCAAATTGGTCCCAATTCCATGGAGGAAAAAAAAAAAAACAAGTGACAGAAAGAAATCTCCAAAATACACATTGTGTGTGGATAATAACCTGAGATCATAAGGGAACCCCGTGAACGCAGGTGCATCGAGAACAATACTGGATCATATGAGCTGAGAAGAAGGAAATACACCAAATCACATTACTGCATGATCTGTATAAGTATAATGCGCTCACGTAGCCGATGACACTCAGTCACCAATATTAGCACATTAATAACTTTGTGACGTAAACATTGTTAAAAGTGGAGGGAAAAATGACATTTGCTAAGTCATTAACTCGATGTCGAGTCGCAGTTATCACTTATTCTAGCCCTCGGCTCATCCGAAGACGGTTTACCAAACTCAAGACGTCTTTTGGTTGTTTTCACTAAAACCAAAAACAAGGTACCAATAAGTGCTCAGTGAAGACGTCTTTGTTATGAGGACTTTAGGAAAATTAGACGATGGTGTGGTGTCGTAGTGGTTAGCACTTATGCCTCGTACAGCCAGGTTCCAGGTTTGATTCCAACCTCGGCGGTCTGTGTGCATGGAGTTTGCATGTTCTTGGTGGGTTTCCTCCTGGCACGCCGGTTTCCTCGCACAGTCCAAAGACATGCAAATTAGACAAATTGGCCCCCCATCCAGGGTCGACCCCGCCTCCTGCCCCGAGTCCCCTGGGAGAGGCTCCAGGCCCCCTGTGACCATGTAAGCAGTAGTGAGAATAGTGAGTGAGAGAGAGGAGATTAGTCCTGAAGATATCTGTGGATTCATCATTTTTAGAGCGTTAACGAGTCCTGAAGAATTTTTCAATAAATGAACCACTCTATCAGATATAAGGTCTCTGGTGCAGCTAGCTGGCTTTCAAGCAGACATGAAAATTGCAATGGAACTGCAGTGATGCAAGGGTTGAGGAAAGCAGCTAGGCGTGTGTCACAACATTCAATGTTAACTGGTCAAACTGGGCAGTGGTATAGACGCACTAGTCGCACTCTGTTGCCTCGTACCTTCACGGTCCTGGTTCGATCGCCACCGCGGGGTCTGAGTTTGCATGTTCTCCCCTGTGCTAGGTGGGTTTCCTCCCACAGTCCACAGACATGCAGATTACGCTAATTGGTGTTTCCAAATTGCCTGTAGTGTGTGAATGAGTGTGTGGGTGTGTATGTGTGTGCGCTGTGATGGATGTCTCCTGGGATTGGCTCCGGGCCCCTTGCGACTCTGTATACAGGATAAAGTGGTATATATGGTGAGTGAGTGAGTGAGTGAAGGAGTGAGAGGCGGTCAAACAAGAAGACTCGCAGGTCAGGTTCAAGAATTTAAGACAAGTTGACGTGACCTGGACGGCTGACTATCTCTATCGAGTCGTGCAGCTGGTAACAATAAGCATTCACACTGAGAAGCAGGATCTGTGATCGTTCTGCAAATCCCCAGAAGTTTATTAAGGTTTATTGAACCAAAGCAGGGAGCAGATATGAGGTTTGGATCGACATCCTGGACCGGCGTCAACTCCAAACTCCTCTGGCAGCACGTGAAAAGCTTCAGTCTACCACAGACCAATCAGACACTCGCACCTTCCCTTTTAAGTGAAATAAAAATAACGGCTCTCAGGGGCAGAGTTTCTCAGAATACAAGCTCTGTGTACGACTGATCGGGGTCACATCAGTCAGCGACCATTTATAGACGATCCAGACGGCTTGCCATCACTTGTTTTATCCCCGACAGACACACAGGCCTCTTTTGTGGTTTAATATCAGGAATATTCAAGGAATGCAGCACGATCGCAACAGCCTGCAGGTGGCCTTGCAGATCCAGTGGCGTTTAAATGGCATATTTAATGCAAATATACTGTAATTATGCACATATAAAAGTCAACACTCAGGATGCACATAAACAGACCATTTTCTACTTAAACAATAACAATACTGTAATCTGGACTAGATCAGGCTGCATGTTTCTCTCGGGGCAGTGTGCACGCTTGTTCCAGCTCGCTCACTTGAAATGTTTTTGGCAAGCCCAGGTGAATATCTTTAATCCAGAACGATCCAAACCGACGTCTATTTTAAGAGCAACTCCACCTTTAAATATCCCGAACGCGTCTTGGATGCAGAAATGGCATAAGACACGTGTCAAGATGCGTTTGCTTTCCTGTATTTCTAATAGTTGGCCAGGGTTTTCTCTAACATTTAATTAACGTTCATGGTTTACAAATCTGGCCGTAGTCGGTGAAGCAGCGCCTGGTGGTGGCGGCGTCTGGGAGGACTTCTGAGGACAAGCAAATGTGTGTCCTCACAAGACCCCAGGCAGTTTTTATTCAGAAGTGTTTGAACAACAGGAAACATAGTGGTAGAATTGTCCTTGAGCACAGACAGCCTCCCTAAAAAACTCATAAAGGATGCATTCACTTTTGACCGCAGTCGTGTCTTGCTGGTGGGAAACTTTTATATAATGAGGAACTGCTACAATTATTTAACGTTTAACAGGAATCTCTGTGATGTGTTAAAAAGTGAAACTGTCTATAAAGTAGAACATGAGATAAATGATTCAATTATATGCACTTTTTTGATTAAATATGAGGTTGTATGCATGTTCAATATTTCATCTCTTATCGTCGGGAACGCCAGCAAATCGCATCATTTCACCTGTTATCTGTAACACTAGACACCTGCACGATTCTTGCTAAAACGAAAAAGAAAAAAAATTTCAACCAAAACATTTATTGCACTCGAGTAAAAAAAAAATAGAAGAAAACATGTGCTGTCTATACAGGACTTTCAATTCTCTTGTAAAGTAAAAAAAGCTGTTGAACTTAAATAGAATGTTAACAATAATATATATATAAATAACTAATGAAGCACATGTGCCATTCGGACACTCGGGTAACTACAGCACTCCATCATTGCATGCTTTATTTGATATCATTATTATTGTTTTGATCAGAATAAGGTCAATGTCAGAAAGTTTGTTAAGTACAGTAGTTTGAGTTTACAGTTTAGAATTTATTCTTGCTAAAGGTTTTATTGCTCTATCTATTCTTCTATGTAACAGCTTTTCAGCACACATGATTAAGGCTTCAGTTGTCAGGCTGAGTCAGTGCACAGGAGAAGATAGTGATTCAAGTCAATTAAATTTTATTTGTATAGCGCTTTTAACAATTGACGTTGCGAAAGCAGCTTTACATAATCAAAAGAATTATTGAAGTTTGTATGAAATGTGAATGTGTATGAATCAAAATGATAAGATCGTCCCTGATCAGCAAGCCGAGGTCAACGGCGACAGTGGCAAGGAGAAACTCCCTGAGATGGTAATAGGAAGAAACCTTGAGAGGAACCGGACTCAACACTTCTATACCTCAGACGCACCTTATAACAACTAAAGATCTCAGACTGATCAGGCAGATATGAGGTTTGTGCTTGTAAATCAGGATAACCAATCAGGGAGCTTGAGTGAGAATAAAGCCAGGGCGCACAATAATTTCCTTTTATCCAAGTGGAGTGTCTTTCCATACAAGTTGTTATTATAGAAACAGTAACGTATTAGAGTGAGTATGTTAATAAAACCTGTAACTTGCTCCTGCTTTCATGCTGCTATAACATAAGTGAAAACAGGAACTAATTAGTTTTGTGGAGGTTACACAACATCAAATGTAGCTAGCGATAACTGGGGATGGGAATCACCAGGGACCAGACGATACAATATTATCACGAGTTCTAGGTCGCCGATTCAATTTGTATTGCGATTCTGTAAGTATCATGGTTTTATAAATAGAGTGGAACCTTGGATTACGAGCATAATTAGTTCCGGAAGCAGGCTCATATTCCAAAACACTCATAAACCAAATCTAATTTTCCCATAAGAAATAATGAAAACTCAAATAATTCATTCCACAGCCCAAAACAATAAATACATAAAAATAATTAATACAATATATAAAGTAAAAATAAAACAAATTAACCTGCACTTTACCTTTAAAAAAAAGTAAAAATAAATCCCGACAAATAAGTGTTGGTTTCTGTTTGGGCGCAGGCGTCGTGTATTTGTGTGTACGCGATTATTTTATTGTGTGTAATTAGCCCCTTCCCTCGCCTTGTCTTACACAGTAAAACTCCTCCCCCCTCCCCCCACCTCGCTTTTAAAGTTTCACAACAAACACACACACAACGGAAAAACTGTTTTAACGGGGGGAAAAAATAAATCTCAGACAAACGGAATCACTGCTGTAAAGTAAATAAAACAAACAAATGAACCAGCACTTTAGCTTTGAAAAGAATCGCAACAAAGCAGATTTTCTATGTGGAGCAGAGAGTGTTTGTATGTGTGTCAGTGTGTGTGTGTGTGTGTGTGTGTGTGTGTGTGTGTGTGTGTGTGTGTGTGTGTCTGTGTCAAATCGCACAGACATAGGAGACACGCTGAAACAGAGGGAGATGTTGATTATACCAGTAAGAGACGAGCACTAAGACCCAGAAGGGGAGACGATTACCCACAATTCCGCAGCGCTAGAGAGAGAAAAATCATTGGCTCAGCTGTGATCACATGACAGTTGGTGTCAAAACAAGAGCGCATGCATGAGATATGATACTCGGCACTTGTAAACCAAGACTTGCTCGTTTTTCAAGTCAAAATTTATTACACATTTTTGCTTGTCTTGCGGAACACTCGTAAACCGTGTTACTCGCAGTCCGAGGCTCCACTGTATCCCAATCCGCTAATATTATTTTTTTATTTTGTTACAATGCAAAACAAACTAGGCAATAATTCACTCCTACCATACAGGATGCTGTAACTGTCTGCCGGTGTGTGAATAGTTTAGTGTGCCACCTGTAGGATCATAAAGGAACTGCAACATTTTACCACCTCAAACGCAAACGTGTAAATAAAACATAAAAAAATTTTAAAATATTGGCAATACACAAATTGTCATACAAAAGAATCATGATACATCACCGAATCGAATTTTCCCCATCTCTACTATAAATGGGTAAAAAGTATAACTTTAATGAAGTCATATTGCGATCCTTGGCATGTTGCTGTGGTCTAAAAGGAAGAACACAATGTGATGCTGATACGGTAAAGTAATAGATTTGGCTTCATCTCGACATCTTGTCCTTGATTATCCTCCTATAACAGGATCACACACAGTGTTTTATTCTTGCGTACTATTTCACTAAACATTTGGTCAAAACATGGTATTGGTGCTAAAAAGTGTCTGACCTACTGTAGGTAAAAAAGTGAATTTTCACATAGGTTACTATAGCACCATTTTTCATAAAATTAATTCTTCATATCTCCCGACCCATGCTACGTGTTTTGTAAATATGCTATACATTTATATTTTTATCAGATAAAACAGAAACACGTTCGCCAAATCCAATTTCATTCCCTTTTATGTCTGTAGTGTCTGTAACTATTTTGAATTAAAATCTTTCAATGATCTTAATTCCCATTCAGATGAAATCAGGCCAGTTTAGATTTCACATGAAAAGACCTAAACCTGAAAGTGTGTACTGTTCTAAAATGCTAAAATTGTTAAGATATTGCACCATGAACTTGACATGGTTACGGACACTACGGATTTTTTGCTTTTTAAGCTATAAATGTAAAATGTCTGATGTTGGACGAGAAGGCGTGGCTCGCAGTCTCCGCCCTAATTCATCCCAAAGGTGTTCTATCAGGTTGAGGTCAGGACTCTGTGCAGGACAGTCAATTTTTTCCACACTAAACTGACTCATCCATGTGTTTATGGCCCTCGTGCTTTGTGCGCTGGTGTGCAGTCATGTTGGAACAGGAAGGGGGACCGTCCACAAACTCTTCCCACAAAGTTGGGAGCATGAAATTTAAACAAAATGTCTTGGTACTGTATGCTACGTCATTTAGAGTTCCTTTCACTGGAAGTAAGGGACCGAGGTCAACTCCTGAAAAACAAGCCCGCACCGGCTCCAACATAGTCCAATAGTTAAAACTACAGTGGAGCCTTGGATTACGAGCATAATTCGTTCCGGAAGTGGGCTCGTGTTCCAAAACACTCGTAAACCAAATCATCATTTGGTTTGCAAATTATTCTGCACTTTACCTTTAAAAAAAACTACAAATAAATCCTGACAGATAAGTGTTTCCGTTGGTGCGCGCACACGCACACACACAACGGAAACACCGTTTTAACAGGAAAAAAGACTGGCGCATATTAACGGACTCACTTTTTAAGTTTCACAACAAACGCATAAACACAGCGGAAACACCGTTTTAACGGAAAAAAACGAGACTGGCATGAGCGCATAAGAGTCAAAATAAGAGTCTCATGAGTGATACATGACACTCTGCGCTCGTAAACTAATACTTGCTCGGTTTCCGATTAAAAATGTATTAAAAATCTTTGCTCGGTTTGCGGAACACTCGTAAACCAGGTTACTCGCAATCCGAGGTGCCACTGTATTAGTATAACACACAGTATTTGTTTCATTTATATTTCATTTATAATCCGTACACATATGTAAAGGAGAATATGGTAAAAGGATAAATCACTCAGGCTTCTTCAGTAAAACACACCCAACTACTTCCACTGACGTTCACCATATGAAGTCACCATATGCGCACGTTTAGGCTTTAAGAACCAAACTGTATTTAGAATTAAACTGTTATTATTCTAAATGCAGAGATTTGCTTCTGGAAGAAACTAAACAGTGCTGTTAATTAACGCTGGTTAATTCTGTATCTGTAGTGAAGCGTGGTGGTGGCAGCATCGTGCTGTAGGGATCCCTCTCACTGACAGGGACTGGAAAGACTGGGAACGTTGGCTGGATAATATCAGACAGGAAGTCCTGCTCAAAAGCTTGTAAGAGTGGCTTTGTTGCAGAGAATAGAAGAAATTGTTGCATATATCCCTGTATTTCCATCAAAGCTAGACTCTATACTTTGTTTTCAATAAGAAATTAAATCAAACGGGACACACTGTGTCGCAGCCATGGCAGAACGTTACTGACCGTAAACCATGAGATTAATTTAAGTCCCTGTGAATGAGCTGCTACTACAGGAACGTATGAGAGTGAATGATGTGCAGCGACACTACTGGCAGAGCTGCTGGTATAGAATATTAATCACCACCTGCTGACCAATCAGAACCCAGAACTCACACACACACGCTGGTTGTTTAGTAAAGACTTTAGAATATTACAATGTGTACATGATTGAATTGAATAAGTTTACATTGTACAGAAGAAATATTATTACACATGATAATACAGGAGTTTACAGTGACGCTGCTTCTCTCATTCCTACAGTCACCTGCTGCTTCTGTAGTGCAACCGCGTCCAAAACACATCCTCAAGCACAGAAACCACAGGAAAGAAGAAGAGTGTAGTCTTTTAGGGAGAAGGGGGGGGGGGATTTTATGACATCATTAAAGTCTGAAGATCATCAGTCACGCTCAGGCTGGAACTTCTGTTCTTTATAGTTCGTTTGCATTAAGGTTAATCTCTTTAACCCATAGAGCACACACACACACACACGGGGGATGAGTGTATGGACACCAGACACCCACACGCACCGCTCCATCTGGATAAAGACGCAGTCCAGAGCCCTTGGGTTGAGCTCTACAGGATCAGCAGCATTGTTCAGCTTCAGTCGTACAGATTTCCACAAACTGAAGAAGTTCAGACGGATGAGAGCAGAACACAGAGCTGTGAGACGCAGGACGGGGGGGGGGGGGGACGAGTGAGACGAGCAGCAGTGATAAAACCGTCTGTCAGGATCAGTCACATGACCGCAGTGCTGTGTGAATGAGAGACACTAATACTGGGATTAGGAGGACAGAGTGTGGACGACATGCAGGAATAGTGTGGAGACAAGGACAGGGGGACGCACTGCATACACAATGAGCAGACAAACTGTTGCTCTGCACCTCAGCAGCTCTTTAACAAGCTCCTGCACCACCACGTATCAGACGTCTCCATCATCATCACACTCTTCATCTGTACAGTCCTAAAGGAGAGGGGGGGGGGGGGGGATGCCCTGGGGTTTAAACGGTGTAACAGGACCAGAGTTCTGAGGCGTCCAGTGACATCATGCAGGAGGAGAAGCTCAGAGTGTGTCAGTCTCTAAATAATCCCAGAGCTGCGGGACGACTCCGTCTTCTCCTTCAATATGGCTTGTTTCCAGTGTAACACTCTTAACACTCGCGCTGGAGCAGTGTGTGTGTGTGTGTGTGTGTGGGGGTGAAATAAAGACGTTCCTTCACATTACCTTCACTCGAGTCAGACACACACACACACACACACACACACGGTCCGGCGCCTCCATGGGGTCATAAATAAACATGAAGCGGAAATTAAAACAAATGTTAAAATAATGAACAAAGGAACATCTTTAAAGAAAAACAAACATCAATATTCAGTTAGTGGGAGTTATGTGACCCAGGACAGGCCGTTACACACACACACACACACACACACACACACACACACACACACACACACACACCTCGCGCTCCACCTGCTTGTTTAACAGACTGTTGGCGTCACACCGCTGGTGGTTTGTGCCGCGCGAATCCGTCCGTTTAATAAAGTCTGTTAGTCTGATTCATGTCCACTGAGACGCCAGGCAGCGGCGCTACATTAAATAACGTGCAAAATAATAACAATAACAATAATAATAATAATAATAATAATGAAGTGATGTTACTACTCTCTCTCTCTCTCTCCTCCTGTAGTGTGAACACAAAAAACATGGGAATTTATTATTCTAGATTTTTCACACAGGGAAATCCTCAGCTGTAGTTTCTCTTAAAGTTCTCTTCGTGTGTGTGTGTGTGTTTGTGTGTGTGTGTGCGTGCGTGTGCCATGGCTTTGTGCTGCATCTGTATTGCTTTCTGTTGTAGAAAATGAGCGGGAGACGAGTCCACGTCTCCATCCGTAAGCCTGAGACACTCAGTGGTTCCGTCCCGATCCTCACGCAGACTTTAAAGCTCCTCAGAACCGGGTCGTGAGGTGTTTTACAGCTGAAGGGTCACGAGGTCGAGCTGGAGATGAAGTGGAGGGTCTGCTGAAGGGGTGTGAATAAGGCCAGTACAGACGCTTTGGTTTCAGATGCTGAGTAGAGCTGACGTCTCCCTTCAGTGTGTGTGTGTGTGTGTGTGTGTGTGTGTGTGTGTGTGTGTGTGTGTGTGTGTGTGTGGTAATGTCTCTCGTCCGCCTCCTGTCTGCCTTCTGATCACTGCTGATGTGTGAATCTCTGAGTGTGTGTGTGTGTGTGTGTGTGTGTGTGTGTGTGTGTTTAAGACAGCTCGAAGCCCGTGTTCATGCTGATGGCGTAGCGCAGTTTGTCCCTGAGAACGTGCTTCTTGCTGTAGTTGGGCAGTTTGAGCAGGTTGAAGCAGGTGGAGGAGGTGGGCAGGCGGCCGGCCGGCTCCTTCTTACGGATGGTGAAGAAACCGCGGAGCACGCTGCCCAGGGTGTCCCCCGTGTCCTAAACACACACACACACACACATACACACATATACACACACACACACATACACACACACACACACACACACACACACATACACATACACATACACATACACACATACACACATACACACACACATACACACACACATACACACATACATACACACATACATACACACACACACACACACACACACACACACACACACACACACACACACACACACACACACACACACACACACAATCAGCACAGAACAAGAAATCAGTGACATTCAACAACAGATGAAAACCACAGGGTCATGACATAACGTCTAGAGTAAATGATCCTCAACATCAGTATCGGCTGTTAAACACCAGCACGCTAACAAAACCTCATCAACAACTCTTCATGACAAAACTCATCCTCATCCTCATCCTCACAACGTGACTAGCTCTGACTCTGAGTATCAGGCAACAAAAACATAAAACATTCCTGTATGTGTTTTTGTTTTATTGGTGTGTCAAGTAGAACACAAGTTATCATTACTTTTATAAAGGATACAATTTTACAAATAGCGGAATATATAAATGGTGTGGCAATGTGTATTACGAATTCTCAAAATTTGCAAATTATTATATTCTTTTGGTCACAGAAACAACTGTAAACTGTCATAAAACACAAGACCATTTCTCTTCTTTTGCATATATACTGTACAGTTTCTATTTTTCCGCTCAGTCGTGTTTTTATAGTCGGGTAAAATAAACTAAAACTCAGTTGTTAAATATTTTGTGCTGAAACAAAGCCATGTGACTCTATACTGCACAGTCCTGTGTGTCTCTGCATTTCTGCACACGGCACAGTAATGGACACTTATGGACGTCACTCATCTGTACACTCATGAACAGTTGCACACTTCCTGGACATTTCCATTTATTTCCATTTAAATTTATTGCTAGTTTTGTCCACATTTGTATAGACAAGTTTATATATTTCTTATACAGTGGAACCTCGGATTGCGAGTAACGTGGTTTATGAGTGTTCCGCAAACCGAGCAAAGATTTTTTTTTTAAATTTTATTCGGAAACCGAGCAAGTATTAGTTTACGAGCGCAGAGTATCATGTATCACACATGCGACTCTTATTGTGACACCGAGCGTCACTCTCTCTTATGTATTTATTTTTTGGGGCTGTGGAAGGAATAATTTGAGTGTTCATTATTTCTTATGGGAAATGATGATTTGGTTTACGAGTGTCTTGGAATACGAGCCCACTTCCGGAACGAATTATGCTTGTAATCCAAGGTCCCACTGTATATATTTTTTATATTTTGTTCTATTTTCTACAGCTATGTTTCTATAACTAAACTTATTCTTATTTTATTCCACTATTTATTTATTGTTAATTGTTTTATATTTTCACGGGCACTGAACTGTCTCTCTCTGTGTGTGTGTGTGTGTGTGTGTGTGTGTGTGTGTGTGTGTGTGTGTGTGTGCACGTGTGCTGATCAGACCTGGTCGTCGGACACTTCCACACAGCGGATGGAGAAGGGGGGTCTGAGATAAGCGAAGCCCAGCAGAGGAGGTCTGGAACAGCTGGTGACGAACTAAACACCACAGAACACCATGAGAAACCCGTCTGGGACGATTACATAGTGTCTCATCACATCCGTCTGTCAGTACATACACACACAGACACAGACACACACGGATCACCTTGAGGAACATGGCTCTCTCGTCCGGAGTGAACTCACTGGACAGGATCTCCCACAGCCAGATTATCACCCTGTGGCTGCTGTGGAAGCCGCCGTAGTACACAGTGTGCTTCCTGAAAGACAAAAACAGCCTCATGTAGCGTCTTCTGTAATGGACGAGTTTAGAATAAAAAGAAATTTAAAATATAATTATGTTTCCCAGTTTTATGTGGACAATCTTAATTAGTCTGAACCATGTCCTGTAAAACCTCCACCCTCACAGACATGTACAGAGACACAGACATGAAGACAGGGTGAAGTGCAGACGCACTTGAGGTCGTCCAGGTCGATCTCTGCGTTGTCCCCGGAGATGAGCCGCTGCACCTCAGGGGTACAGAACATGTGCAGCCACTCGGGGTTGATGATGCTGCGGAATCCGCGGATAAACGCCCCCGTCTGGTCCTTTATCTGTGTGTGCATGCGGAAGTGAGCCATCAGGTGGATGTAACTGATCCTGAAGAGAGAGACAGAGACAGAGAGAGACAGAAAGAAAGAGAGACAGACAGACAGAAAGAGAGAAAGAGAGACAGAGGGAGAGAAAAACAAACAGTAGACGCATTTTAGTTTGATATCCTTTAGGTGGTGATGTTAGCATGACGTTCTTTATAAATGAACAATAAACAGGACAACAGGACAAATCAAAAACAAACTTAAAAACATAACTGATACTATTAAATCATAGACAAGGAAATAAACGAGAGAAACTTACACGCTACAGGTACACGTCGTCCCCGACTTATTAACAAGTTCTGTTCCGAGCGCACGTTTGTAAGTCCGATTTGTTCTTAAGTCAGACAAAGTGAGTCTTATACAATATAAAGCATACCAAGGCCCTTTCCCCACACTGCCATCATGTGGCCAAGAAATGTAACCACGCCTAAGCAAATGAATCTCACAGTGAAATGCAACAGTGATGTCTCCGAGGATTTATCCCGAACACCATTGTGTCCCAGAGCTGTTCTCCACTGTATCAGACTGTGAACTCTGTTTTGTTGAGGATTTTCTGAAATTATGATTATTCACCATCAGGACAGATTTAAAGGGCAGACATTTTTCTATCATCGTGCTCCCGCACTGATTCACTGAAACCGGTGAGGCCGACAAATTAAAAACACACACAATATATACTGGACTTTAGACATTTTATACATTCACTTACACTGAAAATATCGTATATAATTGTAAATATTGGTATCTGGTGCACTGCAGTGTCTTTTGTTTTGAACAATACATGTTAATTACTGCTGTGAAGTAGAACCGCGGTCCGTTCATATCTGCGGAAACCCATAACTCGAATGTTCGCAAGTGGGGGACAACCTGTACACACTCTGGCATTGGTGCACTAACGCGGTTTGAGATGAATAAAGGCGTGAAGGACTCACTTGTTTTCATTAGTGACAGGAATGGTCTTTCCTCCTGGAACCAGCTCGTGACACACTAACTGTTAAAAGAGACACAAACGTGTGTGAAGATGAACAGAATCAACCAGAAGAAGGAGGAAGTAAAGACAGAACAGAATGAGAGGAGAGGACAGGGACATGTGTGTGTGATTACCTGCCCCATCACGTCCTCATCGTATGATAAAGTCAGACCCAGATCACTGACATCACCATCGTAGCGCTGTATACAATAATAAAAAGGAAAGTGTGTTATAAATTGATGTTTATAACCTAAACGTATCAGCTTCGTGATGTCTACACGCGAGCCATGCGGAGCACCTTAATGGAGGTGAGGTTCTTGTAGAACTCGGAGTCGAGCGAGGGCAGCTCGTCGATGGAGCTGTAGAAGGAGCTGTGGTGGTGTCCGAGCACCTGACTCAGGAAGAACGAGGCGAACGGGACGTCCAGCACGATGCCCTCGTACAGAGCCTTACCCAGCATCTTACCCACGAACTCGAACAGCAGCAGGTGGTTCTCATGCAGCCCGGACGTGGGAGACGGGTACAGACGCTCGTTCCCACTGGTCGTCTGGACGCCGCAGAGGAGAAGAAGAAACATAAACAAAACAGCTGGTTATAGAAATGAAGGAGAATTTGGTAACATGATTGCGGTCCGTGTAATTCCACAGAGACAAAGGATAATAAACAAAGAGATGAATAGGATGAAAGAATAGACATTTGTAAACTTACTTCTTGGGGAAAAAGAAAAATTGAGTGTGGAGGCAGTGTATAATCAGTTTATCTTTCTAAGAACATTTTCTAATACAGCTTGGTCATTAAATACATTTTTTTCTTTTGCTGTAAAATACATATTTTATTCATTTTATTGTCCACTGACCATAAACACCTGATTGACACTGATTGGTGTATTTACTAGTGATGGGAAGTTTGAATCATTTTAGTGACTCGCTTCTTTGAATCTTGTTCATCAAAATGAACTAATCTTTTTTTGAATCATTTAGTTCATTTGACCAGAAATAAAATACAATGTTACATTTTCAATAAACAGACCCTCAACACGTCTACATACACACATTTTGTCTATAGTTACAGTAATGTGAATATTACACTGCATATTATAAACAGAATGAGCAGCTCACCATCATATCTTCTAGTCCGAGTCGTTTGTTCTTTTGAGTCTATTGCACTGCATAGCGTCTATGGGAGTCTCGTGACAAACAAACGAACGAACGACTCGGACTTGGAAGACTCGTTGAGGAGAACCGTTCAATTCTGTTTCCTGTACATAACCTACAGAGGTTTTGCGATGATTTGCGCATGCGCACGCAGTAGAAAATGAACGAATCGCTCTCCGAGACGACTCTTTCTTCTGAGTCACGTTAAAGACTCGTTCAAAAAGAACCAATCACTCATGAATGACCCATCAGTAGTAATTACTGTAATGTACAAGACTAAGAGAGAGAGAGAGAGAAGTCCAGGTAAACACCTTGAAGAGGTTGAGCGCAGGGTTGAAGACCTTCTTAATGATCTCCTCGAGAAACTCCTTAAACACTCCGTCCTGATCGATCCCGGCCTCGTCCATGCCCAGGTCGTTCACGAACTTCACGCGGATCACGCCCTTGATGGAGTTCACCGGCAGCTTACGCAACTGGTCATATCCGTCCTGCAGAGTGAGAGAGACAGAGAGAGAGAGAGAGAGAGAGAGAGAGAGAGAGAGATTTATTTCTGTTCATCAACACCAGATTGTGTTTTTCGGACGTACACAGACTCGGGATCGGACACACGCGTACCTCGAGCATGCGAGAGCGTCTGATGGTGATGTGCGTCACATGTGGGGAGGCGAAGTTTGTCTCGACCAATCCCAGCCTCTCCTTCTCCTTTGTCACAATGTTCCGGAACAACAGAACCCTCTGATTGGACGAAATGTCAAGACATCGTAATGTAAATAAATAAATAAATAAATAAACATTACACTACATAAGCACAGGACAGAAACGTATAGTATTTGAGCTGAATAAAGGACACTACGTGTGTGTCTTCCAGCACTGTAGTGTGTGAGGTGTGGTTGAGGAGACACTGACGTTCTTGTGTGGGATGACGTGAGGGATGTACTGCAGCAGCAGCTGAGCTCTCTTCCTGCCTTTATCCAGCTCCTGGAACAGCGTACTGGGCTTCAGGTCCCTGATGCGCGCACACACACACACACACACACACACAGAGTCAAAACACAAGATCTACAAACATTTCCTTTACTAATATTATACCATCATTGTAACAGTGATGTTCAGACATTTCTCAGAGAATTTCCACTCAGCGTGTCTCATGTGCAGATTAAAGCCGACTCTGGACCCCCCCCCCCCCCCGCCCGCCCCGCCCCCCAGTGACACTCACTTGCGTAGCCAGTGCTCATCAGGTGTGAATCTCCTGCGGCAGTCTCTCTCATACAGCACCATCAGCCAGCCGTGCACGCTGTGGAACAGATCCAGCTTCTCCCCTCTCGCATTCTCTACACACACATCACACACACACCATCATCGTCATTCCTGCACTCACTCACTCACACACACCTTCCTGTACTGTACTGAAGAGTGAAGCGGACTCACCCAGAATGCCGTCCCAGATCATTTTATAGACAAACGTGTTGAGGAAGGAGGAGATGGTGATGAGCTCCTCCATCTTAAAGGAGATCTGCTCCTCATAGACCTCGATATCGTCCAGGATCCTGATCATCACACACACACACACATCAGACGGATAAACAGACGCTGGTGTGAAGGTCAAAACCCATTTTTAACAATAGTATGTAAAGATCACTGGAGTGATGTCACACCAGGCAAAAGTGGTTTTATTATTATTATTTATTTATTTATTTACTTATTTTTTTAACATGGTACATTAATACTGAAGACACCTCGACTGTGAAAGAACACATTATGTAGTAAACAATTAAGTGTTAAACAACACTGACTGTGCTTTATATTTTAGAGTAGCCAAAGTAGCTACATTTAGCTTTGATGCTAGCTCGGCGTTCACACTCATGGCGTCCTCTCGTCAGATTCACGAGTCAGTCAGCTGGACTGGTTTTCAGGTCACATCTGTGCCGCGTCGAGTGTTTAATCTGTGACATTTCTTTACATTTCTCACCATCAGTGGTCCGGTACAGAGGGTGGGTGAGTACAGAGTCAAATCCAGGTTAAGGCAAGAAACACTCAGTTATATGAAGAGAAAAGGTGGCGCATCCTTACTTCAGGAAATTAAGAGCAGTTAAAAAAGATTTTTGAATGAATCCCCAAGTGCGGTTGTCAAAACCATCAAACACTGTGGTGAAAGAGAACGATCATCCTGCAGGAGCGCTGATTTATAACACCTCCTCAGATCAGAGCTCACACACATGAGTGGAGATTTAAATGAGTTCATGCAGCAGACTTATATTTAATTACCCGATGTACAGAGGAGACGGAGCGAGTCTGTGCGAGACGGTGCGAGTCTGTGCGAGACGGTGCGAGACTGTGTGAGACGGTGCGAGACTGTCAGTCTGTCTGAGTCTGTGTGAGACGGTGCGAGTCTGTGTGAGACGGTGCGAGTCTGTGTGAGACGGTGCGAGTCTGTGTGAGACGGTGCGAGTCTGTGTGAGACGGTGCGAGTCTGTGTGAGACGGTGCGAGTCTGTGTGAGACGGTGCGAGTCTGTGTGAAAATGTGCAAAAATGTGCGAGTCTGTGTGAGTCTGTGCGAGACTGTGCGAGATTGTCAGTCTGTCTGAGACTCTGAGACTGTGTGAGACTGTGCGAGACTGTGCGAGTCTGTGCGAGTCTGTGTCAGTTTGTGTGAAAATGTGCGAGTCTGTGTGAGATTGTCAGTCTGTCTGAGTCTGTGTGAGACTCTGTGAGTCTGTGTAAGACTGTGTGAGACTGTGTAAGTCTGTGTGAGTCTGTGCGAGTCTGTGTCAGTTTGTGCGAGACTATGTGATTCACTCCTTCATGGTCGAACTGCAGCAAAGAAACCTTCACTCCAGAAGAACTACAAGCAGAAGAGTCTTCCAAAGGAATGGACATTAGATCAGTGGAGAACTGTCCTGCCGTCGGATTTTTGTTAGAGAGGTGAAGAGACGGTTGGTGAACGCGTGGTTCTCACTGTGCAGAATGGAGGAGGAGGGGGAGGTGTGATAGTGTGGTTTGCTTTGTTTGTGACACTGTTAGTGATTTAGTTATAATTGAGAGTATAATTAACCAGCATTGTGACACATGACATCACATCCGGTTTGTACTTAATGGGACTATCTTGTTTTCCAAAAGGACAACGACCTCAAACACACCCATGAGCTACTTGTCCAAGAAGAAGAGTGATGGAGTGTTGCATCACATGACCTGACCTCCACACTCACCCAGTCTAAATCCAGTTAAGATGGTCCGGGGTTGAGTTGGACCAGGAAAAGCAGCCAACAAGAACTCAACACCTCTGGGAACTCACTCGTCGCCGCCATCACGAGTGTGCAAAACTCACATCAAAGCTAAAGGTGGCTAGTTTGAAGAAGCACCAATAAATATTCTGCGTGACTTAACACATTTCTGTCGACTACATAATTCCATATTTGTTCTGTCACAAGTTCAGCGTCTTCAGCACTAATAGACAACGTTGAAAACAATACAGATAAAGAAAACACACTGAATAAGAAGGTGTGTGTGTGTGTGTGTGTGAGTGTGACTGACGTTATGAGGTGTCGTGAGCAGTCACAGAAGAGCATGAGCATGGCGAGCAGCTGCTTGGACTCCTCCGTGTCGTTGTTGAGACACTCCAGGAAGAGTTTGAGTCCTCCCTGAGGCCCGAGCTCACAGATAAACGCCCACAGCTTCGGCAGCAGCTCGTCCAGGTACGTCAGACCTGCGCGCACACACACACACACACACACACACACACACACACACACACACACACACACACACACGTACGTACTTCATTATTCAAGAGTTTTGTTGCTGCAATAGAAAATAATCTGTAGTAATAAATTATCTCGTGAAATCAGCCACCAGGGGGCGGTATATAACACACACTGTGTGATGAAAATAAAACAGGAGCTAGAAAAAGGGTAAACACTGTGTTTGAAGCGACTGTGTGTGTGTGTGTGTGTGTGTGTGTGTGTGTAGTGACCTGTGAGGATCTGGAGGCGGATCTGTGTGAGCGTGGTGAGGGCCGTCTGATACAGCACACACACGCTGCACACCTTCTTCACCTCCAGCGAGTCCACCCTCTTCCCCCCCACCGGCTTCAGAATGTTCCGGACCGACGCCGACTTCTGGAACGCTCGCTTAAACAGATCTGAAGGAAGCATGAGACAATACTCAGTGTTCATCTGAACGCGTGTCTGGTAACGGTGTTGGTTTAAGCTCTAATGTGGGCGCTGGTACACACTCTTGACGGGCAGGTTGTTCTGAGACGTGCTGGGCTGAGGAGGAGGGAGCGAGGTCTCCTGCACCTCCAGCTTTTTACTGAGGACGTCACAGAAGAGCGTGCAGATCACGGACACGCTCCAGAGACACTGCAGCTGCTTCGTCACCAGCGGCATCGACTCGTTCAGCCTGAGTTCAGTCACAGGACCAGAAACATCACATCTCGCACACATCATCAAAAACCACATGCTGTTAAAAGCCTCTGATTTATTAACTGAATCAGCACTGAGGTCTGGTGATAATATTTACTTTACATGTTGTGACTGGATTATCAGGTTCCAGACAGATCGTGTCCCGTTTTCATTTCGCATCCTGAAGGTTCTCTATAGAATCAGTGTGTGTGTGTGTGTGTGTACATGTGTGTGTGTACCCGTAGTCGACGTTCTGTGAGAACCAGCCCAGCACCGGGTGCCAGTGTGTGAGGTTGGACTTTTTCTGATAGACGTATTTCTGGCAGTAGGACAGCATGTGTGTCAGATCTCTCACAAAGTGCCCCGCCTCCTCCTCCAGCACCTTCACGTTCAGGTAGCCCAGCTGGATCAGGTTACCTACACACACACACACACACACGTAAACAAAAACATGATCACAACATGATACCCTACAACTATAAACAGGATGTACATCATCAGTCTTTGTTGTTCCCTCCGAGTGTGTAAGAACGTTAACGTGACCGTACTCTACACGTGATGATAAACGTGTTGTTTGTTTTCTTACCCAGTAAACAGAGTGTGTGACTTCCCTCCAGACACACACAGATGTCTAGACACTGCTCCTCACGACTCAGGAACAGCACAAACTTCCTCAGCAGGTCATAAGTCTGTATAGTGACCATACACTGTAAACACACACACACACACACACACACACACACACACACACACACAGAGGATACTGACATTAGTAAACACAATAACACAGCATGTTTGCATACACCACCGTCTGGGGCGAGTGTGTACATACGTACGTCTGGGGCGTGTGTGTGTGTGTACATTGTCTGGAGTGAGAGTGTGTGTATATGTACACATGGAGCAAGTGTGTGTGTATACATGTCTGTCTGGGGCAAGTGTGTGTGTGTGTGTATATAGTACATCTGTCTGGAATGTGTGTGTTCAATCAAGTTTTGTTTATTTGTCATGTGCATGTTCAATGAAATGCTTAGGATAAGAAGAGCCAGTCAACTGGTATATGTGTGTATGAGTGTGTGTGTGTGTGTGTGTGTGTGTGTGTGTGTGTGTGTGTTATTGCACATGGTCACATACTGTACATTAAACTACACGTGACTTTACATTAAGATTGTTTTGCACAATGTTGATGAATAAATTTAAAGGTGTCCTCGTGCAGCCGCTCCCTTTAGAAGGTTTTTACTGACGGTGTGTGAGATGTGGTGTGTTGTGTGATTATGACATCACTCAGCTATCCATCAGTTAAGACTCCTAATCGCCTGCTGATAGAAACTGTCCTTCAGTCTCTTAGTGAGTGACGTCAAGGAATTAGAAGTTGTTCACTCTCTCCACCTCGGGCCACTGATGTAGATGGGGGAGTGTCCGACCCCCTGCCTCCTACAGTCCACCATCATCTCCTTTGTTTTGGTAATTGTCCTTGCACCAGCTGATTAGTGTCCTGACCTCGTCTCTGTAGGCTGTCTCATCCTGATCTGGTCATGGCGTCCACAAACGTATAGATGCAGTTTGAGCTGCGTTAATCAGTTCAGTCGTATGTGAACAGGAGAGGGCTGAGAACACACCCCTGTGGTACACCTGTACCGAGGGTTAGTGATGATGAGGTGTGGCCACTGATCTTCACCACCTGGTCAGGAAGTCAAAGCTCCAGTGTGTGTGTGTGTGTGTGTGTGTGTGTGTGTGTGTGTGTGTGTGTGTGTGTGTGTGTATGTGTGTGTGTGTGTGTGTGTGTGTGTGTATGTGTGTGTGTACGTACGTCTGGAGTGAGTGTGTTGAGATGGGAGATGATGGCAGGGACCGACACGATGTGGAGGAGGAAAGCTCTCAGCAAGTTATCAGAGAAATGTGCTGCTATGACGGGTCTGTGAACACACACACACACACACACACACCACACACACACACCACATTATGAGCACAGGAGAATTTTCCTCCAGATTACCAGGCGATGATCTCCATGGTAACAGACCTGAGTGACAGGGTGAAGACGGCGGTGAGCGTGCCTTTAGACAGAGAGGGTCTGGACCTCGCCAAGCCGTTCGTCAGCAAGATCTACAGAGAGACAGAGGGGACACAGGGGACACGGGGGACATCAGAGTTATAGATATAGACGAGTATAAAATGTTAATAGTTACTAGCTAAAAAGATTGTGTGTGTGTGTGTGTGTGTGTGTGTGTGTTAGACCCAAGGTTTACCTGCAGGACAGAGTAGAGGCCCTTCTGGTTGAGGTGACCCATGATGTTCTCACACAACCTGTTTAGGGCGGGCTTCAGAGCCTCACCTTCTCACACACACACACACACACACACACGTAACTATTCAGCTTCACATGATCAAATAATTTTTCAGATCGAACACAGACACACACACACGACTCACTCACACACACACACACACACACACACACCTTTCCCTCTCACTATTTTCCACGTGCTGGTGTCAGTGAAGGTGATGAGCATCGTCAGATAGAGAGTCACTAACTTATTATCCTGCAGGATGTCCGGCTACAGAGAGACAGAGACAGAGAGACAAACAGAGAGACAAACAGAGAGAGAGAGATGATATTTTTCCTTTTTATCTATTCCTGTTATTTGTCTTCTAACTTATTTCTAGGCTTTGGTAATAAAAATGTAAATATTTATCAGGCCAATAAATCACAACTGAGACACACACACACACACACACACACACACACACACACACACACACTAGACGCTAAAGATAAATATTCTAATCCTTTCATGGTTTCCTGTAATGAGATTTATTGATCAGGTTTTTGTCTACTTTACTCTAACTATATGTGACTATGCCTTGCAAAAGTATTCACCCCCCCCCTGAACATTTCCACATTTTGTCACGTTACAACCACAAACATCAATTTAAGCAATTTAAAATAAAAAATAAAGTTCTTTAATGAATGAATGAATGAATGAATGTGTGTATTTTATTTGGGTTTTATGTGACACAGAAATCACTGTGAAGTGGAAGGACAATTATTAATGGTTTTAAAATTTTCTTTTTTTACAAATAAATCCAGTTACAAATTCTGACATTTGTTGTTGTTAATGATGTACCTTGAGTTTTTTGAGGAACTCGCAGGAGAGCCAGAGCAGGTCTTTGATCTGTTTGAGCCAGGACATGGTCAGGTCTTTGGTAAGCGCCAGAGAGACGTACCACACCTACACAGAGAGAGGACCGCTGTCACGCTGTCACACTGACATGTAGAGGAACCGAGGCGGCGTTTAGTCTCACTACACTTACTTTCGGCTCGTTGTCGGCGTCCATGCTGCTCAGAATTATTCGACAGAGCTTCTCAAACCTCTGTGGGAAGAAGGACAGGTTAGTCAACGTTCACCTAGAGCAGTGACGCGGCGGAGAGCGGATCCTGAGGTGAGAGTCTGTGCCGATACGTACCGGCGTGTCCTCCTTGTCGAACACGAACATTAGCTTCCTTGCGATCTTAAAGATGGACAGCGCGTTTTTCTTAACGCTTCCTGTCTCAGCTGCAGTGAAGAACTCGTCCACATCGTTCCTGAAAGAGAACAAGGGCGTAAATACTACAGAATACTACTACAGAGACCGGTAATGACGTGATCACGTTCCCTGTAGGCCGTACAGGAGGTGTGTCATCTCGCAGCAGCTCACCTGATGTCCCTGTGCAGGCGAGAGCGACAGATGAACCCGCGCACCAGAGCCTGGATCTGCGTCGCCGCCCTCTCCTTCTCCTTCTGCCCCTTCCTCTCCTCCCGCGCCAGTCGCGCTTTGTCCAGGAACTGGGACTTCGATGTCTGCGTCGTGCTGAACATCTTTCACCTGCTCAAGGTCAATGGCAAGGTCAGTTTACATTACGACCAATTAAATTAAAAAGTTCAAAGCTATCAGGTGGGCAGTTTAGGAAAGAACAAAAAAAGGGAAAGTAGATTTATTTAAGAATGTTCTGCCGTCGGTCAGGGCGTGGCCCAGACGTTGATTGACAGGATGCCGGGCGAATTGCAGAGGTCTTGCAAAATCTCTGTATAAACTTAATGTAATAGTCAATAAAAGCCTTTGACTCTTATGAAATGCTTGTAATTATACTTCAGTACACCTGAGTAACATCTGACACACAGATCTAAACACACTGATGCAGCAGAACTTTATGTAAATGATATACTACTATAGGAGTCTGGACACGCCTTCTAACTCCACCCTCGTCCCTGATGTTTATTTCTCTCTACACTGTAAAACAACACTGAAGGCGTTTCTATAAAACACACAATAATCTCCTCTGAACAGTTGATATTGAGATGTATATCTGCTCCTTCTGCTCTGTAAAGCTTCATAACGGCTCTAATCTGAGGTGCTGGTTGAGGTTAATTGGTGATTTCTGAGGCTGGAGACTCTAAATGAACTTCTCCTCTGCAGCAGTAAGTTTTGGTCTCGCTTTCCTGGGAAGATCTTCATGAGAGACAGTTTCATCATGGAGCTCGATGGGGTTTACAAACACACTCGACACACAATACTGTTCTTGTGAGGACTGATGCAGAACAGCTGACCTTCATGGTCTTATAATAACAACTTTTAAGTGTCTCTTGATGGACCACTTCTCTAGTGAGCCAAATGTGACCCAGTCACAGGGTCATTGGGGGGCCAAGGCTCACTGATGCACATGTGGAGTGAAGTCTGATCCAACAGAAGAGCTACTGGAGATCGAACTGAAGAGAAGGTTACTGCTGGTTCCAATAGAGAGGTGTGAGAGCATCACTGTTATGGTGGTTAAAGAGGGACCCAGTCAATATTAGGCAGGTGGTCATAATGTTACGGCTGATCAGTGTGTATTTAACTAAAGTACTATGTTATAATAAACCCACTTTTACACACATGCTGTATCTCACAAGTCTAAACCGCTCACACAGACACACTACAGAGTGATACAACGACATACAAAGAGTTTGTTCAAGTCAAACCGGGACTCTGGGGTTTCAGGCCACCCTTCACTCACCTCTCCTGGCTGTACCAGTCTGTAGTGTCGTGTCTTCTTATGAAGCTCATATGAAGGCTAGTGAACAGCTCCTTCTCTCACAGCTGACATCAGGCTTATTGATTATTCACATCCGCACTGAAGACAAATCTGGTTCACGAGGAACATGATGAGTTATTATTAGTGCATTAGTTTATTATTATTATTATTATTATTATTATTATATAACTGATGAGTAGCTGAGCCCTGTAAGTGTGAGGTAAACACGAGTTTATTAGCAGTGCAGTAGAGAGGCGGGTACATGTGGCAGTGCAGCACAGGATTACAGCCATTATTACCCCAGTCATTATTACCCCAGGCATTGTTACCCTCACAGCATCCTGCACAGACTTTATTACGTCACGGACTACATTAGGCATTAATAACGCACGTAACAGTGCTATAAGGGGTGAAGTGAGCTGTAATCCTCACCGCTCCTCGGCTCCAGCTGACAAACTGTAAACAAAAACACACAGGCTAATCGCCGCTCATGCTAGCCCAACTAGCCGTTTCTACACACGGCGGATAAAGTTAGCGTTGTCACGCGTCAAGCACGCGACAGCCGAGCGCTCTAGCCGGGGGTTTACGCGGTACCGGAGACCTGCTCGAGCGTCCGGGCATCGTTTTTAATAGATATTCACACTTCTGAGAGTCTTACCATAACTGCTGCTAGCAACGCGTTAGCCTTCCCGCTACCCGTATTCCGAATAATCCCGCCTCGGCAAGAATATGCGAGCGGTGATTGGACATCGCAGAGTCGTAGGCGCGATTACAAATACCGACAGCCAATCGTCTTAAGCGAGATGGGTGGCACTAGCCAATCATAGTGCAAGGGTCGCAAAACGACTAGGAAAAAAAAAAGAATTGCTGCAGCAGCGTTCACTCTGTCTGGTGCGACTTTCAAAATGTTCCGGGTAGAAACCGGGACTTTTTTAAATTGGTGCCACTAGAGTAACAGACCCAAAATATTACTATTAATATTATTAATATTGTGATTTTACACACACACACACACACACACACACACACTGAAAAGTCCAAACAGACAATAATCTAATCCAATAAGTCGTTGTCTCTGACACGTTGTGACGGTAAAAGAAGTTATGAAAATAACTGAAAAATAAAACATGACAAAGTACTTATAAACCTGAGATTTATTTTTCTTTCATTTATTTCCACGCTGTTTGTCTTTTGACATAAATCACAAGAGTAACTGCTCAGCTGTTCACTTTAAGTTATCACGCTTAAGAAACCCTGTGACGTCACCGCGAAGCAGGAGAAAAACGTCACCGCTGAAGAATGCTGCTTTGTGCGCATGCGCAAGCTCTAACCGGAAGTGATTAATCCTAGCTAGGCTGCAGGGCCCGAGAGCGTCGGGAAGGATTTCTATGGTAAATAAGAATATTTCCGTGTTTTTTTTTTACCTCATTTTGTTTAACACTATCATCATTAAACACGCGATTATGTGTTGTCGATAACATTGAGTAGACGTGTGGGAGGTTTGTTTCGCTATTTAATCCTTTCACCAGGCGCTGCGTTTCATGTCATTAACAACTAACTAGCATCTTTCTGCTCTTTATTTTAAATAGTTTTCTTCAGAAATACGGTTAAAACATGTTTTATAGTTAATGTTGAATGATATACCAGATACCGAACCGCTTTTTTTTATTATTTCGTTTTTGTTTATTTATTTCTTCTATCTGTATGTATGTCATAAGTCCCGCCCACTCTGTGAGGATTGGCTCATAGTTGCTAAGTGACACGGAATTGACCAATCAGCGAGTAGACTTTGTCTCCGTCCTCGCTCAGGAGGCGGGGTTTGACGGAATGCATGATGGTTCGTGTTAATATTGTCAAGGTGACATATTTAACTATTTAACTTGTTTATAACGTGTTTATTAAACGTGTTTCTGATGTATTCTGTAGCTGTTTACAGTGAGAAACATGGCTGTAGGGTTAAAGGTCAACACTTCCTGCCTCTCCCTTCTTATCTACTCAGGCCAGATTATAGCTCAGATTTCCTCTCATTGTGTGTGTGTGTGTGTGTGAGACAGGAAGAGATGTCAGGAGAGAGCGCTGTGAGCTCGGCTGTGCCGGCCGCGACCACCCGGACCACCTCGTTCAAGGGTTCGAGCCCGAGCTCCAAGTACGTGAAGCTGAATGTGGGCGGAGCTCTGTACTACACCACCATGCAGACGCTCACCAAGCAGGACACCATGCTGAAGGCCATGTTCAGCGGACGCATGGAGGTGCTCACAGACAGCGAAGGTACGCCTCGGGTATTCTCACACACACACACACACACTGGTCATGTGACGAAATCCATCCACGGGTACCAGTGAGATGATGATGACGCTCTGATGAGTGTATGTGTGTGTCTCCCCCTGCAGGCTGGATCCTGATCGACCGCTGCGGGAAACACTTCGGCACGGTGCTGAACTACCTGCGCGACGGCGTCGTACCTCTGCCCGAGAGCAGGAGGGAGACAGAGGAGCTGCTGGCCGAGGCCAAGTACTACCTGGTGCAGGGTTTAGTGGACGAGTGTCAGGCGGCGCTGCAGGTACCGACCGCACTCGCACATACACACACACACCTACAAACAGAGCTGTTTTTGTTTTTTTTAATTGTATATTGTGTACAGAACAAAGACGCCTACGAGCCTTTCTGCAAAGTGCCCTTAGTGACGTCACCTAAAGAGGAGCAGAAGCTCATCGCCATGTCAAACAAGGTACCACGTCTGCTTCATTTCCACGTGAGTCCACTTGTGATGGTGCACGCTTCACCAGCACTTTAACACTTTGTCTCTGTTGTTGTTGTTTTTTTCTCCCCCTCAGCCGACGGTTAAACTCCTGTACAACAGGAGCAACAATAAATACTCCTACACCAGGTGAGTCAGAGCGCCGTGTGTGTGAGTGTGTGTATACGTACAGATCCTGACGTAAACCTTGACTCTGGCGTCTCCGCCTCCAGTAACTCGGACGACAACATGCTGAAGAACATCGAGCTGTTCGATAAGCTCTCCCTGCGCTTCAACGGCCGCGTGCTCTTCATCAAGGACGTGATCGGGGACGAGATCTGCTGCTGGTCGTTCTACGGTCAGGGCCGGAAGATCGCCGAGGTCTGCTGCACCTCCATCGTCTACGCCACGGAGAAGAAGCAGACCAAGGTAACGAGCGCTCCTAGTGCCTGCCGTTGCGTATGTTCACCCGGATTGCGGTGTGTAACCGCGCCGCTGCCGTTGTCCCTCAGGTGGAGTTCCCCGAGGCGCGGATCTACGAGGAGACGCTGAACATCCTGCTGTACGAGTGTCAGGACGGCCGCGGGCCGGACAACGCGCTCCTGGAGGCGACGGGGGGCGCCGCGGGACGCTCGCACCACCTGGACGAGGACGACGAGCGGGAGCGCGTGGACCGCGTGCGCAGGATTCACGTCAAGCGACCGGACGACCGCACGCACCACCACCAGTGACCTCTGACCTCAGCACTGACCTCGCACCTGCAACCCCCTGTGCCTTAATCGCCCAGTTTTACTTCTCTCTCTCACACACACACACACACACACACACACACACTTTTTCTAATAGGGATCACAGCGCTCTGACTGCGAAACACACACACACACACACACACACACACACACAACAATCAGTGATCTCTGATGTCCGCTCTTTATACGGTCTGAAGCTCTGATGCCAGGTTTGTGTCCCGCGTCCCTCACTTTCCTCCTCGTCTTCTTATTGAATGTCGGCCATTTTGAACGGCGTCTATCTGAGTAGTGATGAAGTACAATCTCGTTACTGAACTCGGCACTCTGGCGTTAATTCAGTTTTAAAGGTCAGCACCGAGTGTGACTGCAGCTGGAGCTCTGAGACGGACAGTGTTAGTCTTTATGTCCGCTTGTGTTACGTGTGTGTGTGAGTGTGTTAGCTGCTCCCACGGTTCTTCAGACTTCTGAGCATCGACTGTGACGGATTTGTGACATGTCCCTGGTATTCATAAAGCTTTAATCACTGAGAAAGGTAAGAAGGTAGTGTGGCCGTTTGTCCACCAGAGGGCAGCCTTGTGCACGTTTTGCCAGTTGAGAAAGCAGGATGTGGTCACTGAGTAATAACTGTCCCTGTCCATCATGTCAGTGGTTGATGACTGGAGGGAGCACGCGCATCATTTCACTCCAAATCACCGTTAATGAATGAAGGAATGAATGAATTGTTTACTTAATGACACAGAGGTCACATGGTCTCCCTCCCTCCCTCTGTGTGTGAACGAGCGTTCAGTAACGAGAAGGAACTGTAAACTCTGCTGAAGGAGCGTTTTTATTTTTGGTGTGTTCTCCTCCTGTAACAGGAACCCCACAGATCCAGGATCAGCTCATGAAGAGTTCGTCTCGTATTGAGAGTGTAGGACTGATCCAGAATCAGCGGTAACAGAACTGATCCAGAATCAGCGCACTCTGTATTACTTATAAACTGATCCTAGATCAGCGATGTCTGTTTCATGTACTTGTTTAGTGCGTGTGAGCTCGTGCAGTCGCGTTGTGTGCGAGTTTTATTAAAGGTTCCGTGGAGATGTTTGTACAGACGCGCACATGACGTAAGAAATGTTTTACATATGATTATATTTATACACAACCTTATGGAAAATAAATCTTTCTACAATTTTTTTTGTTTCCAAAATCAGACTTTTGTGTGTGTGTCGTGCTTTTCCTTTGAACAGTTCAGTACAAATAGTTTATAGTTTGGGATGTTTTTTAAACACAGGAAGCTCTGGGAAACAATCCGTCTGGGTTTAATGAAGACTAATACTTTAAACTGAAAGCAGTTCAATCAATCTCAGGTCTATAGGTAAAATAGTTTTTATCCTGGATGTTGGGCTGAGGGACAGGAGGGGACGCTGGTCTTCATCGGGGACGCACCCTTGGTGTGACCTGAAGTGGACAAGAGGAATGTTTTTACCTAAATGAAATAAATATTTACAAACTATAAACATCAGCATAAACAATGTTAGCGTTATCTGAGGTTTTTTTTAAGTACAGTGATGTAGTCACCTGATCCAGGTGTGTAAAATACAGGTGCAGTTTTGACTCACCACCATCAGGTGTCCGTTTTTCTCCTTGTACACTGCGGCTTCCTGTCCGGTCTTGAAGTCCACGAAGTTCTCTTTACCTCCGCCGATCTCAAACTTGACACTTACACACGATCACATACGAGACAGAACACAGTTCAGGTTTTATATAGAGATGTAAATAATAAATGAAGCCATTTTTTTTTACCCACATGTACGGAAAAGCCAGACAGGAAGTGACATCAGAGTCCCCTCACCTCGCCTGGAGCACGTTGACGGCGTCCTGCTTTTTTGCCAGCACGCTGAGTTTGGTCAGAGCTTCATAAAGGTGATCACACTGAAGTATGAGATCTCCCTGAAGAAGCACAGAGCGAATATAACCAGCACTTACAGTGTTAGTCCTCTCCTTATAGACAATAAACAATCAGGTTTGCTCTTCTTTTCACTGGTTCTGGGGCGTTCAAGTCAAACCGGGACTGAAGGAAGAGGCATCTGTCTGTGTGAACCTGTTCATTAACACCATCTGCACGTTACAGGAACTTTTGCCACGTCCCAGTACATTTCCATTAGGAGTTCCTGGGAGGCCGGCGTTTCAGACGTCAATCATGGCTCCTGAATACTGAGAAAACCATAATAGCGGCCGAGCACTCGTGAAACACTGGGAGAAGTGCATTAGTGACGCAGGGGATTAAACAGAGAAATAAACGTAGGTTTTACTCTCTGCAATCAAAAGTCCCGGTTTGACTTGAACGCCTGTCCGAGCTATGAATATTGTCGATGAGTTCAATCTAACGCTGATACCTTCTGCTTGGGGCCGTCACACACCACGTGCAGGATCATGAACGTGTCTCCCAGGTTACTGACAGAAACACCTGCGCGACAAAACGACATCTCAACACCGTCACACACACACACTGAGCTCCGCGTCAGCATCAGGTTTAATCTGTTAACACAACTATTTACTGTTGATATTTACTGTAGCAGTTACATTTCTATAATCATAATGTCATGTTTCATTCCCAGTGTGAACCTCCAGTGACCGAGTGACGTGATACAGACGCTGATTAAACACGTCCTGGTTTAACACACACGTGTACTGTATAAATGAAGTGATGTTTGATGTTGGACACCTTTGAGCGCGGCGTATCCGACTCTCTGCTTGATCTTGGCCTCTTCTATCACGTGCAGTGCGACCTGGGTGAGAATCAGCTGCCTGGGTCTCGGCTTGAACCCGTTCCGGTCGTATTTCACCACAGGAGCGCTGTACTGCACGCACACACACACACACACACACACACACGGGGAGACGAGGACGAGCAGACACAAAGACAAGGTGGATAGAAGATAAAGCGATGACTTTCCTCCTGTGGGTTATTCAGCCAGTGTGAGGCGTGTGCGGTACCTTGATGCGCTCCTGCCGTATTATTTGCAGCACATGCTCGTTAAGCTCCTGCTCACCTACAGGGAGACACCAGACACTACCAGAGTTTACGAGACAGCGGCGGACTATTGAGAGAAGGTTTAGATGATGATGATGGTGTAATCTACTGACTGATCCTGGTGTCCATGAAGGGCGTGGCCACACTCTGAGGGTAGCTCTCCTTCTTCCCTTTAAAGATGGCACTGGTGACGACCTTCAGCTGCAGCTGGCAGAGGGAAAGTCATCACCACATCATTAACGCTACAAACATGGTGGATCAGGTGACCTAGTGGGTCGCCACACCCTGCACTACCCCTAGTACTATCTAGTCTGTATGAGAAATGTACGAATGTGTTATATATAAATAAAGCTGTTATGATGATGATGATGATGATGATGATGATTCTGTACCTGCGCCTTCCTCTGAGGCGTGATCCCCCGTACGTACTTCCTCACTAGCCAGCGTGTGTGTATCCTCCGCAGTAACTCCGACGCCTACAGGGACACGAACATGAACCAATTATCTGATCCGTAACGATGATTATTAACCTGATCTTATTAGGACACGTCATTAGGTGCGGTTACGTCTCTCATCACAGACGGCGGGGTGAGCCAGGTGCTTTTGTCCAGGACCGTCGCCGGCAGGTTGTTCACCAGGCGTTTCAGGTAGCTCTGTCTGACGAACGCCAGGTACTCCGAGTTATCCGTGGGTTTGGCCTCGCCGCGGGTCATGTACGCTTTAATAAACCTGCAGGGACATCAAAGACGATCAAACAGCGACGTCTAAACCTGATTGAGACTACAGTAAACTCTCCGGGATCGTGTTAGATCATCTCTGGACCACAACAAACAGTCTACATGTTATAGTTATACTACAGCTGATATTATTCTGTATGCTAAAGATGTTATTCCTTATAAGTTAAAGTCATTATGAGACTCACTTTTTGATGACTTTGACGGCCCAGGCTCGTCTCTCCCTCTCTTTCCGAGCCTGGACTCCTCTCCAGCACGTTTCTATTTTAGTAGCTGATGATGGGAATATTCATCTCTTACTTCAACGCGTCTTAATGTTTTTCACGCCATATCTGAAATCTGAAATGAATCGTCGTACCTGCTTCTTTCTGCTTTTTGAACTCCCCTCTGGTCCGGTAGCCCTTATACTTGGCCTGAATCTTTGCGACTGCAGAAACAGAGACAGAAATACTTTACACTGAAACGTTGAGACGTGAGAAACCTCAGTCATTACGGAGTCTCTCTCCACACACCCAGCTCATGTTTACACAGCTCGTAGGCGTCCTCGGTGGCGAACAGCGTCCTGGCGTACTGGATGAAGATTTTCGTCCTGCGGAGAGACACACTATTTTGAATCTAAGTTATGTGTGTACATATAATATACTGTATAATATGATATGATATAATATAATGTGTGTGTGTGTGTGTGTGTGATATGGTACCTGCCCATCTTGTACTCATCAGGCTGGTATCCCAGGTGCTGCACCAGTCTCTCCACCCCCTCAGCAGGAACTCCTCGCCAGTGAGGCCAGGTGTCAGGACACAGAGGTTTATACCTGCAGCATCAACAGCATCAGCATCACCTCGGCGTCTCATCATCATCATTACATACTGAAGAACATACAGGACGCCCCCGACTTACAAACCAGTCCCGTTCAGGGAGCACGTTCATAAGTTGAAATCGTTCGTAAGTCTGACAAAGTGAGTCTTATACACCTGTGACATGAATACACAATGTAAAGCATAAAAAAAAAAAACCAACACACACACAGGTTTGGTGTTTTGGTTTCGCATTATACTGTCGCGAGACTGAGCCTTTAAACCGCGAGGGGAATCCTGGTGACGCAGGGGAACTCAGGAAGACATCGAGAGAGGGGACAACGCTACATGGGGTTTACTGCAGACGCCGAACAGACGCCGTTGTGTCTCAAAGCTGTTCTTCACTGTACTGGACTGTGAACTCTGCTTTGTTCAGGATTTTCTGAAATTATGCTTATTCCCCATCAGGACAGATTTACAGGACAGACATTTTTTCTATCATCGTGCTCCCGGACTGATTCACTCAAAGCAGAAAACAAGCACACACACATACAATGTACTGGACATTTTACACATTCACTTACACACTGAGAATATTGCATATAAATGTAAACATTGGCGAATTATATACAAATTTATAACTCGGATGTTCATAAGTCAAGGACTACCTGTATTATCTGCAACAATATAAATTTAGATTTGCTTTACACATACAGGACCCAGACCGTGGATGTCTGTGTTTTTCCACTGGTTTGATAAAGAACATTATGATTATTATACCTCTTTAGAAACTCCTCATATCTCCTCCGATACGCGAAACCGGCCCGCCGGACTCTCAGGTGCTCCATCAGACCCAGATACTTCACCTGGTGCCGCACCAGCACCTCATCAAACCTTCCTGAACAGACGGAGTGTGTGTGTGTGTGTGTGTGTGTGTGTGAGAGACATAAACAACTGATGCAGGCAGAAATACACAACAATTGTTAAACACATTGTTTATGTGTGTGTCTTGTACTCATCAGGCTGATATTCCAGGTGCTGCACCAGTCTCTCCACCCCCCCCCACACAAAGTGTGTGTGTATGTGTGTGTGTGTGTGTGTGTGTGTGTGTGTGTGTGTTGTTTATGTGTGTGTGTTGTCTCACCTGACTGCTTGTTGTCGTTAGACTTTAAGCAGCGAACGTACCAGGCTTCCTTGGCCATCAGGATCTGGGTCAGGCCCTGGAGGCTGTTCTTAAACTGAGTCGCCACCTGCGTTCACATTCAGACCGGTTCACATCACCCTGATCCGGTTTCATCTGGTTCTAATCCTCATCACACAGTGTCAGTGTCTCACCGTCTCGGGTCTCCTCCTGCTGTCCACCTCGTCACAGGAGAAGCACTGCTGCATGATGGAGTTCTTCGACTGCCGCATCACCTGTCTCACACACACACACACACACACACACACACACACACACACACACACACATGTGGTGTATGAAAAACTTTTAAGTTGATAAGTTTATCATTATCGAGGAGCTCCTGTGTGATGTCTGTGTGTGAGTGGGCGGAGTCAGGGCGGAGCCAGAGCGGAGTCAGGGGCGGATCCCCTCTGCACTCACCTCTTTAATGTGTCTGTACAGCAGGTCGTTGTTCTTGTCGATGAAGCCTGTTAGAGAGAGAGAGAGTGAGAGCACATGTCTGGAATGGACTTCTGAACCCCAAATGGGGTTCTGTACACACTACAGTGGATTTGGGATTCTGTAGCTAATTCCACTAATCAACACATTAGTTTCATTAGTTAAGCAAAGAGAAGAACTAAGGAGATTTGAAAGGACTGGACTTGGGTTGGGATGGGATGAGATGTCCAACACATGATTAATACCTGTGAGTCCTGAAACCTCGACTTTACTACAGAAATGTGGTCAGAAAAAAATCATGACTTAAACACTTGGTGACGCTACAGAGCAAAAGAAACCCCCCGGTAGAAACCAGTGCTGTGTGATGAGGACTCACAGGACTGGGACTAAACAGCTGTGTGTCCACAAGAAACCCACTCGTTACTGAGACTCATCAGAAAAAAGTCTTCAGTTTGTTAGAGATCATAAAGACTGGACTTTGGAGTGATGCAGAAAGGTCATGTGACCTGATGAGTCCAGACTGAGTCTATTCCAGAGTGATGGGCGTGGTCAGGGTGAGAAGGGAAGCGCGTGAAGCGACGCTCCCATCATGCATAGTGTCCACTGTACAAGCCTCTGGAGACAGTGTTATGATCTGGGGTCGCTTCAGTCGCTCAGGTCGAGACTCAGCGACGTTATGTGGAGATAAAGTGAAGTCACATGACCACCTGAATGTACTGAATCACCAGCACATCACATCTATGGAGGGATACTCCAGGACTCAGACTGAGTGAGTGTGTGAGTGTGAGGAATCATTTACACTCATGAACTGGACACCACAGAGTGTGTGTTGTTGTCAAAGCTAAAGGTGTGTGCCTTTGTGTTTGGTTTAGTTTTTAGCTAGTGATTTAAGAATAAACTGTCTGATGACTTCACGCACTGCGGTTGTGATGATAACAGTGTCTCACCCACGACGCAGTAGGTGACCTCGCCGGCGTAATGAAGCAGACGGAAGTCTCCCCTCTCCAGCGTCCTGCGGATCGTCTTGTCCGCCAGCTTCTGTCTGTTATCCAGTAGGAAAATGACTAACGTCAGTGTTCACAGGAAATAAACTCCTCAGGACAATAAGTGATCAGGACTGAAGATCAGGTTCCACTGGTCCTTATCCAAGACCCTCGCGGCTACATCATGATCTGTGTGATTAGCTACCAGATGCTCAGCTAACGCTCGTAAGGTTCATTAGAAACGTTGCTACTCTCAGCACTACTAGCTGTTAGCATTGGCGTTAGCGAATACCTTTCTCCAGATCCCTGGCTGGCAAGCTGGTCCGAATAAAAGTAATAAAAATGAGTAAGGAAATCCCAGACAAGACTGTTTCATTATGACTCACGTGATAAAATGAGGATGGTTGCCCATTTTCTGCTCCATCTTTTCCAGGAAGGTGAGATCAGTGGCATCACCTGGCATCAGGCACTCCTCATCCTGGATAACATATATCATGAGGATGATGAGGAATAACCCATTAACCCATTAACCCATCCCCCCCCCCCCCCCAGAAGTGCAGTTAGTGTACCAGTACTGAGATGATCCCTCTGTGCTTCTCCTCCACCATGTCACAGATGATCTTGTTGTTGAAGAACTGCACCGGTTCCCACTGGCACACAGTAAATCAGCGCAGGATCAGTAATATAACGTTGGTCCTATAACCCTGATCAGATTGTGAGTAGTGATATGACGAGGTGGTGAATGAGGACGTGTGTTACCTCGATGCCCTCGGCCTCGTACTCCTCCTGCTCCGCCTTCAGTGTGAGCTGGATGAACAGCTGCTGGAGCTTCTCGTTACAGTAATTAATGCAGAACTGCTCAAAACTGAAACACACACACACACACACATTATAATATATACAGTGAACATGCAGACGTAAAACCCTACAGCAGTTAAACATACACTGTGATGTCACATATGCAAGGATCACAGCACGAGCCTCAGCGCCTTCATTACAAGTGTGTGTTATTACTGTTTAATCAGCATGGTGAATATTAATAACGGACACGGTTGCTAAACATATTCCGCAGTGTAATAAGTGATGAGCGACGTACCTGTTCACGTAGAAGACCTCGAAGCCGTAGATGTCCAGCAGCCCGATAACTGATTTTCTACTCGAGTCCTGCATTAAAATCGAAGTTATTGGGTTGTGTTTCATTTAGTATTAAACCAAAATCAACGTGAATTTATCCTACATTTATAGAATCCGATAAAAGTGTGTGTGAATCAGAAGGGAGACGGCGCTGAGGGACAAACTCCCTGAGGAGAAAGCTTGAGACTCAGGAGGGAACCCATCCCCATCTGGGTGATAACGGAGCGCAGGGATTGATCTGCACTCATACTGATGGAAGTTCAGCCTAACAGGAGACGTGTTTAAGAGTCCAGTTCGTTATTGGACACCCGGGTACGAAACTGTCCTGGACTGAATCAGGCTTCGATTCAACGTTTGATACAGTTTTAAAAATGTTTATTGTCTTTTGATCTCCACCTGATTCTCGAGTGACTCGTTGATGCGGTTGACCAGCCAGGTGAAGGTTCGTCCGTAAATGGCTTTGGCCAGCGCGTCCCTGGCGTAGACGGCATGATCGACGGTGAAGGGACACAGGACCTGGACAACATTCAAGAACATGAATCCATTCCACAAGAACAGAGCTGAACAGTGCTATAAGACCCAGACTTGACTTTAACCATGTCACTGATGGACGGTCGTGATCACGTCAGCTGTGGAGGATCTTGGGGTTTTACCTCATCTGTCCGAGCCTCGATCTTCCTGTAGGTCAGAGCCTCGGTCAGGACCTGCACATGGACCCCGATCAGCTGTGACACACGGGGACAACCTTTAACCATCACGCTTGTCCAAATATCCAGTCACACCATATGTGTGTGTGTGTGTGTGTGTGTGTGTGTGATATGATATGATCGTACCTTTGACACCCAGCGTAGTTCAGTGTTGGAGTTGAGGACAGCGTTGCCTTTGGTGTCTCTGTCGAAGGGGACGTTCCCCAGGTGCAGGACACTTGCGATGATTCCAAACAGATGCTACAGATACACATATGTTAATTGTGCACACACACACACACACACACACACACACACACACACAGCACTGAAACTCTGTCTCACTCCGACCGGTCTCACCTGAATGTCGCTGAAATCGAAGCTCATGACCGAGAGGGCGTTTTTCACAGACTTCCAGTCGTTCCTGTCGTTGATGGAGCTCACTTTGGCACACTCACCCTTAGAAATATGAGTCTTGGTTAAGATATTTCACTCAACTCTCTATTGTACCATGTGATAATGTGTGTGTGTGTGTGTGTGTGTGTGGAGTGTCTAAGGTTGTACATGTAGCAGGTAGTTGTAGTGCTGTGTGTCTCTCTCGAGGCCCAGGTGTCTCAGCAGGTCATCGTCTCCTCCCTCCAGCAGCTGGTAGAAGATGTGGAAGTTCCTCTCGCCGTGGTTCTGATGGACCACGCGGGATTTCTCCAGCAGGTAGCTCAGGATGTGACCTCCAACCGCGTCGCCCTACGACAAGGAGCGACAATCATCCAAGTGCAGGAGATAAAGTGACCATGAGGACAAATCAAGTCCTGAATCAGTGAGCCAATCCAACCTGGCAGTCGAACTGAATGTCCATGTACTTCCCGAAGCGACTGGAGTTGTCGTTCTTCAGAGTTTTGGCATTTCCAAAGGCCTGATGGGAAATTCATAGTACGTCCCTTTGATACTAACTTTCCTATATAAACCTTTAATTTACATTCAAGATGAATATTTCTAGCAGTTCACATGATGTCGACGTCTAATTAAAAACAAACACAGTCACACTGTATATCATTAATTAGATTAGACCTCCAGGATGGGGTTGGACATGAGCATCTGGTCGCGGACGGAGTTCAGGAGGGAGCTGCTGGGGCAGCTGACGGCGTAATACTGCAGGATCTTCTTGGTGGCCTCGGTTTTCCCAGCCCCGCTCTCTCCAGAGATCAGGATGAAGTGGTTATTAGCCTCGGCTAGCATGGTCTGGTAGGCGTTATCGGCCAGGGCGTAGCTGCAATCAGGGAGAAATAAAGGCATGAGGAGGTGGAGACTGTGGCTGAGAGGTGGGTGCCGCTGAGGTCTCGGGAACACCTGAGACACTTATGGATATGAATGGAAGTGAAACAGAGATGACACTCACATGTGAGGAGGGAGCTCATAAAAGTTGACCACCATATAGAGGTCCATGTGTCTCTTGCTGTAGACGTCCAGCTCTTTATACGGGTTGACTGAGATCAGAAGTGTTCCGATGTACGTCTTTAAAGAAAAATAAACCAGACAGACAAAAAAATAAAGTGATACAGCACTCAGAAATCATGGGGTAACTTTGTATTTTTTGACACAAGGGACGAGTGAGTGATCTGATCCAGCCAGTGGTCCGTCAGGGAGCGAGGTGAAGGGGAAGGTCTGCTCTCTCAGGTCAACCCAAACTCACGTATATCAGGTCCTCGGAGAAGCGCCTCTTCAGGTTGTCCAGAAACGCCGTCTCGCTGTTGTGGGCGTCCAGCAGCACCATGTCCTGGACGCCGACCCGGTCTCTGGCGGTCAGCGCGCGCTCCAGGTCCAACTGGCGCACCTTACCTTTACCTTTCTGCGAAGGAATATATTTAACATTGACAGCATCATCATACTGTACATCAGACAAATAAAGAACACCAGAACACCTGTATGACTATATAACGGAGTTCATGTACAGTACAGTAGATACTCCAAAATTCCACACCGGATCAGGTGACGATGAGGAAATCAGCTGGGAGGACAACTGAACTGGGTGTGTAACCGCTGAGCAGGCAGCGCTGCTGTTTGGGTTTCGGCCGCGTCACAGCCGTCTGTGGTAATCACAACCCCGAGAGGGACCAAGAGGAAGTGAGCTGTGGTCAGGCAGCCACGTAACCTCCCCACTCTCTAACCATAGGGGATGTTAGAGCGGCTTCCTCTCGGATACGCGTGGTGTAACCAGATCTCGAACTACTCAGGTGTGTATGACTGACAGCATAATTGACTCTGAATCTCATGTGAGCGAGCGAGCGAGCGCTCTGTCTCTCTCTCTGTCTCTCTCAGGCTGGAGGGACGCCCGCTGATCGTATCGCAGCATCTCCACTTCAGCGGCCTTTAAGTACACTTGGGATGAAAATACTCAAACTAAAACTGCACAATTATCTGTTTGAGTTTTGTTCCCTCCTTCAGTGAAATGAATGCTATTTGCGAGGTCCAGGCAGCACAGCATCTCCTGTAGGAAGGGACAGACCGTTACTATACGTTGGGACGGAGCTCTGAGCCCCTTTCTTTCTCCTGTTCATTTTCATGTCTTCTTTTCCACACACACACACACACACACAATGCTGAGAACCACAAGTTATTTGACTTTCAAATTACAATGGAGGAAAAAAAAAAAAAAACATTAAATCTAATCTGACGAATCAAAGCCCTGGTGAAATCCTGCTCTCACTCCCAAATTCACACACCGAACGAATCCTCATTAGCTCTTTCTTTTCCAAAAGAGGCTTTTTTTTTTTCCTTTTCTTTTTTTTTTCTTCGGTCCTGTAAATTCCCCCCCTCTGGAAATAATAATATACAAAAAAAAAAAAAAAAAAAATGTCAGGACAATGAAAAAGCTTTTAAAATGCAGTCTACATTCCATTACATATATTCCCTCTACATATCCTTTCACAATTTATTCATTAGAAAACATTTAACGTCAGGGCGAATTTCACACTGGCCAGTCTGTGGACAAAGGAGGAGATTTGGCCTGTTTGGGCTGCGGGAGGAGGACGGAGGGACGGAGAAAGAGGAGAGGGCAAGGGTGTGGGAGGGGGACCGAGGGAGGGGACGGGACGGGAGGGGAGGGCTCCCCGTGTTTGTCTGATCGGAGCCTCTGAAATGAGGCCTTCTTCAGACTAAATAGTGCTGTAACGGTCCGTGTCCAATTAGAGCGCGCTGTGGCTGAACAATGGGGACTTGTTATGAGCAGCGCGGTAATATGGACTACAGAACCCCAAAGTTCAAGATCAGTGTGTGTGTGCGCTTGAGTTTGCCTTGGTGCTGCCCTGTAACTATATACGACATCAAGCTATAATTGCTAAAGTGTGATTTCCTTCCACCGGACAGACAATGATTCCCATTTCCATTTCCAACACACACACACACACACACATCATCTCGGTCACCCCGTCCCATATCATGCCCTCAGAACCAGCTCTAAGACACCCCCACCCCCCCCCCCCCCCCGCTCACCCCTCGGTCTAAGCCAAAGAGGCAGGTGAACAATATCATTGAAGGTCCCCCATTTGAGATGTCAGAACTAATCTCGGTCTTGCGGTTATTGTGAAGAGGGTGGAACTCCCACACCCCCACACTTCCCAAACTCCACTTTCTCTCCGATTCGCCGTCAGTCTTACATGGGAACAGGCTGAACTTGGTGCTGAACAGGAGAACAATGGAACAAGGGACAGAATGGATGCCAACACACTGAAGGGATGTGACACACTGAGCGTGATGGCGAGCGAGGACATCATCGGCCGGTTCCGGAGACCCGGAATGTGTCCAAGCCGATGGTACCTTAGGACTTTGAACTGTCCTCGAAGTCCTTGGGGGAACTTTTGCTGTAAAGCTTTCCTGCATGCCTTTCACACATTTTCAAAAAGTTTTCCAAAGCAAAAAATAATATTCGTCCACCACCATAAGACATAAAAAGTTGATCAAGTCAATCAGTGCGCCCTCCGATCAGGTAGTGTGGAACATTTCTCGAGTGTCTTAATTAAGAGATGGTTGTTCGGCCTAGTGTAGTGTGTCCGTCACAGCTGAGCGGAGATGACCTCATCTGAGGGAAAGAAAGAGTCAGAGAGGGAAGAGATAGAGAAAGAGAGAGGCACACTCATCTCCTAAAGTAGGCTCGGCGGAGAAGAGGAGGAAACACTATCCAGTAGAGGATCTCCTGAAGTGACCTCGGCGATCCTGTTACCTTCTTATTGAGGAAAGTAAGCATTAAAGCGTCGGGGCTGCTTTCTATAGACCGATGATGAAGACTGAAATATGTAACGTGAAAAGAGCACTCGTCCTGTGAAGCGGACATTATTATAACAGATAGACATGTGAAATTAATGAGGACTATGCAAATTGTGCAAGTTTCAAATAGCAGCTGGAGTTTCATTTGATTAGAGATGCGTCTTGTGTGTGTTGCTGTGTAAGACCATGTTTTACTCCTAAATCGATGTAACTTTAGTATACAAACCATGCAGACGTTACATTTTTAGTAAAAAAAAAGTGCTCAACCAGAAATCCACAACACAACACACCACCACCTTCCAGTTATACCTGCATCTCAGCTGCTGTATGGACCGGTGGGCGACCTAATCTTCTCTACAGTTCCTCTGGAGATGCCACATCCAGATACAGACGAGTCTTTGTGTAGTTTACATGCTAGTGAAGACCACAGAAGAACAGCAGCACTCCATCCAGGTCTTCAAAACTTCAGAATCCCCTCCTCTGCGTTATGTGGAACCTTGGATGCTCCAAAAATAACATGTGATCCATAGAGTATTAAATGTCCATCAGAACTGTCCTGCTTCACGTCATCCAGGAAAACTTCCAAAAGTTGTAGCTCAAGTCCAAAATCTCCACGTCCGCAGGATCCCTTCAGGTTTTGTCCAGTTTCAGCAGTCCCAGGACGTTTTATTCTGTAGACCGTCCAATATCCTACTGCGCTTTGTGGAACTTCAGCCGTCCGTTCCTCACGTTGGCGTCATCAGCCCGTCCGGAGCTGGTGTGAACATGTGAACACTTGTCCCAGCACTCGGCCGCTCGAGCTACAGAGCCGGCATACTAAATCATTCATGGCCCGGTCGGACTGGGGGTTGCAGGCAAGCAGATCTTGTTCAGTGTTTAACTGGGTGTCTCCTAATCTACTGGGCGCAACAAAGATACAGAAACACAATCCAGCTCGAAGTCATTGACCAGTTCTCGCCAGCCTCTCCTCCAGGGCCGCTGCGCTACAATGCAGGTCCGGTTACGTACTGATCTTTGATTAGCGAAACGCAATGACACCCAATCACTCGGCTTTTCAGCAGACATGGGAAGAATGGTTAAGAAGAATGATGCCGTGATGAACACCATTCCTCCACACCACTGACCTCTTGAAGAGTCCGTGGTTCGCTGTATTAGATTTCATATAGAGCTTTTTGGTGTGGATTCAGTACGTTCTTCAGATCCTTTCTTTGGATTCTGAGCGTCTCACCAAGTGGACTTATAGATTGGAAGACAAGGTCAAATCTAGCCTTCCCGTGCAGTGCTGGACATCAGATAATCTGGCATTTCTAATACATATATACCCTATAGTTGTTCTCCAGAAGTTTGGGAATGCCTTACAGTACGCACTGAAACCATGAACGCCCGGGAAGGCCTTCTCCTTCAATCTGCTTAACTGCAGCTTTCCACAGTCTCGGTTGTCCCGTTGTCCAAACTGTGTTGTCAGGGGTAGCGCGCACCTCTCGCACCGCCACCCTCCCTTTACACTCGCACGCCCCTCCAGGCCCGTAATGCTTGTCCAACCTTAACAGGCTTTGAGCCGCCCGCTGGGCCCCGGTACCGCACGAGACTCGGCAAATCCCATTACACATGAGTCACAGCATTTGATTCTCTCATTAGAGATTCCAAACAGAGAATAAGGGCGTATTATGACACAGGCTTTGCTGCGTTCCCACCGAAAATCCAACCACATCTCCCTCTCTCTTTCTCCCTCTCTCTCTCTCGTTTTCTGATCTGCTTCGTCTCAAATCTTTGCTGGGTTTGTCTTCTTTTATCAGTGTTTTTTTCTCATGAGAAGGCCGCACAGTCATTCACATAACACAACTCCGTGCTGATTTCTGCTTATACAGTACCGTACAGGTAAACCATGTGCTCGTTATTAAACATAACGTCTCACTGACTGATATTCTTTGTTGCTGCGAGGGATAATTAAAGCAGGTGTTTCACTGTCACACTCTGGAACACGTGTGTGTGTGTGTGTGTGTGTGTGATGGCGTCTTCAAAAGAAATCAAGGACAACCGGCCCTGACACGCACCAAATACGCATGGCAGGGGGTTGACGAACGGACGATAAGAATGACGACGGGACTGACAAGTTCCTCTCTCGGATGGCATGAGGGTTTAATGTGACTTGTGGACGTGACTAAAGGTCAGCGGGAGGGTCAAGGGGACGACCCCTGATTGTGATGTCTCTAAAGGGGTCCGAGGGAGCGAAGCTAAAGACTCAGCAGTGGAACTAACGCAGAGGGGAAATGTGGCGCACATCCAGAGGAAAGTCTTATATCTAATACGAAATGGCTAAAACAACACACCCACACACACACACACATGGGCTAGGAATATATATATATATATATACTTTGAAATCTATAAACAATATGAATCTATAATATATCATTCTTATAGATTTCATATTGTGAATCTCATGTTCTACCACTTCACGGTGATGTTCTACTGGGTTCAGGTTCAGTGTCTGGAAGGTCAGTGAAGAACACGGTGAGTGCACTGTCATGTGTGTGAAACCAGTTTGAGACGACTCTTCATTTTGGGACACACTGCATTATCATACTGGGAGGAGCCATTAGACGACAGTCAGAAACAATATGCAAACAGGTTGTAGCATTCAAGTAATGAATGATTGATATTAACAGGCCCAAAGTGTGCCAAGGAAACCTAGTCTTACACCAGCTCCTGAACACAAGGCAGGCTGGCTCCATGGGTTTGACCTTGGACATTCTGAGATGCTTTCCTTGTGTTTATCTCACTTACAGTAGACTTTCTGTCAGCTCAAACCCGTCTGGGCATTTCCTTATTCATCAACAACATGCATCAGTTATAGATACGCCCCCCAACCAACAATCACGCCAACGTCAAAATCACTTTTTCCATTCTGACGGTTAATATAAATCTAAAGTAAACCTGCAGGCTGCATCTGTATGATTGTTTACACTGTACCGCTGCCACATGATTTACTGACTGCATGAATAAGTAAGTAGGTGTACGGGTGTTCCTAATAAAGTGCTCAGTGCATGTATATTATAGATATATGTTACATTACGTTTCATTACTTGACAAGCGCTTGTCCATTAGGAATATATATATATATATATATATATATATATATATATATATATATATATATATATATATATATATATATATATATATTAATAATTCTCAGCACTTGGGAGTTGACACATTTTTCACTGTCCGTGAGTTTTGGCTCAAAGTCTCAGCCTCAAATATTCAGAAAAAATGTAAATAAAAGGTTGTATATGGTTTAATTTAATACAGAGTGTATAAGTATTTTAATGATGTTGTCGGATCCACATGAAAACTACATTTGAGATGATTTTCACTTTAGGTAATTATAATGGACAGATTAATACTGATAACTCCATCACAACGAGCCTAAGCCTACATGTGATAGTTCCATATTACATCATAATTAAAAATAATAATTAAACAAATCCATAAATCAGAGTTCTTCTTTAATCCCAAATTAGATTATAGACACACAAAAAAATATTTGTTCCAATTATGGCTGAGAAGATTACATCATAGTGTTGCTCATTTTAATAATAAAAAAAAACATCCATACTCTCCATATTTAATTTTCTACATAGATGCATATAATTCATTATTTTTTTTGTGAGTTTGATGACATTTAACAAAAAGTAAAAATCTTCCACCTCCAAGACTCTTCTGGGTAATAAGTATTGGGTCCCTTCACTTCATGTGCCATCCGGTACATCAGGCGACAAACTCTCCCCATCCCGGAGATACAGCCGCCATGTACAGTAGGTTGCCAGCTCGACGCCTGATTGTCATTCACACACTATGGGAACGCCAATGAGCCTAACCTGCATGTCTTTGGACTGTGGGAGGAATCCTGGAGTACAAGAACATGCAAACTCCAGGCACACAGACAGACTCAAGACAGTGTGTCAAGCTACATAATGCATTTATTTACCAGCAAAAATCATAAAAAAATACACCAATTAAGCAGCTGTTTTGAAAACAAAGAGATTACTCAGTCTACGAGCTCACTTATTACTAAACTAAATAAACTAAAAGCTATGTGCAATAGCCATTCTTCTAATAATCTTCTTTTGTCCAGTTGTTATGCCTCGGGCAGCCTGATAACGACTGTCCAAAAGAAATTTGCGTCACTGAATGAAATCTGGAACAGTGCAAATATACAGTATTAGTCAAAGACTGAATATATTGATAATGTGTGTATTCTCCACACTACTCTATGAAACATGGACACTGAGAAAGGAGGACATTGCAGAATGAAACGAAATGTTATAGAAAGATTCTGAAAGACAAAAGATGACAAAAAAAAAATCTCAGGCATGAAAAAACAACTACTGGCTCAGTTAGTTATCAAGGTCTGTTTGGGCCCGTGTGCAGGATGGGAGAAGAAACATTAATCAGATTAATGAGAGAGAGAAGGAGAAATTACAAATTCTTTTTTGTACTACCGTAACTCGGCTCTGTGTAGGACTACAGGTCACCACTACACTATCACAGTGTACAGAAAATCTCCAGTATCCAACAAACATTGTCTAACATGTGTTCAACAAACATTGTCCAGGTACTAGGAGACTAACACACTTGTCTATACAGCGTGTAAAACTCACACGTTCCATGATCATGTCCTTGTTTGTTTGTTAAAAGAACGAGTGATGTCTGTCGTCTTTTCATCCCGCTCTATTCTCTCAATTATCTCCACATTCGTCTCCATCGTTATCGCGTGCTGATTATCTTCATCGCTGCTGATTCCACGCTTGTTTCCAGACATCCTAGGGTGCGGCGCTGCACACACGTGACAATATGCACCGGACACGTGACTGAACATACACTCCGAACACATGTTTGTATCTTTGAAAGGTCGTAACTCGAATGTTCGTATGTAGGGGACTTACTGTAGTAAAGCAAAGTAAAGCCTTCATTTTTGTCACATATACATTACAGCACAGTGAAATTCCTTCTTCGCATATCCCAGCGTAACTGGGGTCAGAGCGCAGGGTCAGCCATGGTACAGCGCCCCCTGGAGCAGTTAGGGTTAAGGGCCTCGCTCAAGGGCCCAACAATGGCAACCTGGCTGAGCTGGGAATCGAACCGGCGATCTTCCGATCAGTAACTCAGTGCCTCAGCCCTCTGAGCATCGTGTCGTGTTCTTACTCTGGTTTGGACATTCACAAAATTGCACTTGTTGTTGTCTTTTTGTTTTTCGGTGTAGTTCTTTGGTATATATAGATTTTTTTTTTTTTGTATTATATTCATGGCGTTAATTTGTTGTCTTAGCTGGTTTTGTTAGTTTATGTTGTATCTAGTACCTTGGTCCCGGGTGAAGGTCGTTTCCTCTCACTGTGTACTGAACTGTTTGTGGTTGAAAAGACAATAAAAGCCTTCTGGACTTTACTGGACCTGATTGAGAACCTCAAGCACTAATCCAGACCTAGGACAGGAACGCGGCGGCGCTAGGACCATGAGGAGGCCGGGCCCGGGTTTCCTTTCTGTCCGTTACTCGGCATTGATCGTTGTGACGTGTCGGATTCGCCATCTGTAATCTCCCAGAGGGCTCAAAGTCAATTACAGCCCATCTCCCCTCAGGATTACCCCGGGCTCGAGACCAACCCGGGGCATCCCTCACTGCAGCAGGGGGCAACAAGCGCGAGATCTGCAGGCACACACACATCACACATCACACACATCACACATCACACACACACACACACATCACAACATCCGCACTGATGAGAGGTTTATTAGAGTTTATTCAGGAGTTATGCACTCTGTTCATCATCCTGTTTAATGGTGATGTTCAGGGTGTAACTACTCAATAAACTCCTGAATAATAAACAAGACTTATATAGACAAATGTACACACAGTTCAGGAGAAGAAAAGCGTGTCTAAATATTTTAATGATAGTATTATGATAATTATATGATGATACCATTAATATGACATTAATATACTCCTGACGTATATAAATATATAAATATGTTTCCCCTTAATTATTTTTTAATGCTTTTTTTGCTTGATGCTTACTGCCCCCATGTTGACTGTTTGTGTGTGTGTGTGTGTGTGTGTGTTTTGTCACATATTATTAGTCTGTGCGCTCGTGCTCTCTCTGCCTCGCGCCCGTTTTCCCGCTGCAGCGCGCGCGCCCTCCCGACGCGCCCAGTGTGAGGAGAAGGGTGTGTGTGTGTGTGTGTGTGTGTGTGAGAGCGAGAGAGAGTGAGGCTTTAACAGGTGTAAATCCACACACACCCTTCTTCACACCAACACGGAGCGCTTTACAGGAAAACTCTCTCTCACATTGAGATCTTTGTTGTTGTTGTTTATTTTCCTCAATATTAATAATAATAATAATAATAATGATATTTGATGTCGGTATGGATTAGCTGAAGGAGCACAGGATGGATGGATGGATTTGCAGACCAGACGTCTGAGGATGAAGATGAAGAGAAGGTGTAAGGAAGAAAAAGAAAAGAAAAAAAAACCCCGAGAAATTATTATTATTTTTTTTTTTGCTTAATCGTGATTTTAGCGACGGA